>LUCH01001145.1:0-74433 GCA_013368495.1 Paragonimus heterotremus | reverse complement strand
AATCTACATCTGTTTGAAGGCAGTTTATTTTCCTGAAACTCATTAAGCAAACATTCTACATTTCCTTTGAATGCTCACCTACGTATATGCTTCACTTGGCATTTGTCCTGCAGTTGGCGTGTTCCTATTTATATGACCTTTATCGTATATTTTAAATATCTGTCTCATGGTACTTAGTTACTATTTTCTAATCTACTTGTACCTTCGTTTCTGTATCTGTCTTGGCTGAGTTCTGTTCCTGTGTTTCTTCGTTCATTATTTGAGATTTTGTACGTGTGAACACATCACCGATATACACTTGTCTGTCTGTCACTTGTGGTCTGATTACTTCCGTGTCTGTTATCTGTGCTCCGTCTAGCCTCTTAATCAATCTGAGATTGCTTCACAACGGACTATTACCTTACTGTGACACTTGTTAACTGATCGGAGTGGGTACTTATATGTTATAATTCCGTCATTTTCATTCAGCACCTCGTCCGGGTTACACCTCAGGTGTACTATATGACAGAGCAATCAGTCTTCCTCGGCCGACTTTATGTGGAGCTGGCGGAACGTTGGTTACCGGGGTGCAGGGATCAGCCGCTACAGCTGGTACCGTTGTGAATTCGCCCAGAGCCGGCGCACCTTTGCATTTTACCAGGCCATCGGAACGATTCAACTATTCTGGTGGCGTTCCGGGTAGCGGAGATCACACATTGAACACGGACGAGTCTTTGCTCACCAGCCTCGCAGGCTTCGATTCACAGGGAGTTGGACCGGGAATTGTGGGGTCGTGTGAGTTTGCCGTTTCTCTCGTGTAACTTGCGATTAACCGCTGTAGTTATCATGTATCATTGACTGATATGTTAAATTAATTTTCGCAGTGGCCACTTCCGCACTGTCTATGGATGGTTTGACCGCGTGTTCCGGGGACGATACTACCACTCTAGCTCCAACCGCTAGTTCTTACGTAATCAAATCCGGTACAATGACTGGCTTGCCTAATTCGGTCACGGGACTGCGTCCGGTTGGTGCGTTACTAAAGCAGCAATCAGTGGCCGGTCGTCACAGGAGCAGAACTCACACGCCCATGCGACGCACCAGTGACCACACGACAGGCGACTCAGAATGGACAGATGTGGATGCATATCCTTCCGTACAAAGTTGGCTTCGACCCTCTTCTACTCATAGGCCCGCGTCTTTTGGAGTGAGTTGCGCATCAGATGATCACCCACACCAAATTCATTTTGTTCTTTTAAGTCACCTTAAAGTGGAGCTGTACGCAAACATTCCTGATCATATTGGTACTTGACAATGCGGTTAGGGTTATCCTTCCTATGCAGTTGGTGCTTGCAGGATCTTAACCGAGTAGTGCTTCGTTTCGAAATTTTAATATCTCAACGTGCGTGGTTCCGGCCGAAAACGTAACTGATTCTGAAACTCCAACACGAATTTGAACAGACCAATAATTTTAACCTTGTGCAGAGTGGTTTTCATGACCGTGGTTATATGTCATACTTTGTTTTCCTGAGGTGTTTTTTATATTGGAGAGTACCTCTTGACCCTATGTGCCACTGGACCGTTCACGAAAAAATTCTGCCTTTTCCGATTATTCGGGAGTCCTGAGGGGCAGCTTCTTTGTTGGGACACCTGAAATATTCGGCAACAAAACGACAAATATCCACTTGAACAATCCGCTAGTCTCCGAGGCAATCTAGCTCTGATCGATGCACTCGTGGGTGCGTTATACGAATTGATATACCATTGGCTGTATTTTTCTTGCTCTGATCTCCCCACCCCTTTATGTCCTATCCAATCCGGGTTGATCGGACCAGAATGTATGCACAGTGTAATTCTGAACCTATGTTGGCTGTCAGGTTTGGCTGATTTCTGGATCCCGTTTCCATGTATTCTTTTCGTATGTACGTATGTATGGGATTGCTTTGCTAATCCAGTATGTCTATTTAGTTGTCCATTCCTGTCTGATTTTTATCTGCATGTCCAGAAACGTTTGAATCTTAGCTTGGTGTTATTTCCGTTTGTTTCACGGTGTGCAGCAAATCTATCAAAATGTAGCCAACCACCGTTCTTCCTATTGCACGTGATCTAATGGTTTCATGCAAGTGCCAGTATCAAACAAAATAACCACCAGTTGGTTAGCCTCCTCCCGAAGTGGATAGTTTCATTTCAGGACGTTAGTTTGTTCACTGTTCTGTATGGAATTTGTTGAACGAATTTCAAGTTCGTTCGGGAACCCGTTCAGATCGTACCGTACACAATTGTGCACTACTGTTCTGATGATGACCTTAACGGCCAGGTGAACCTGTCGACTATGGCCTTTCAGCTGATATTGACAGTGCGGCTTTTGCAAAAGCCTTGTGTTCACGATGCACTTTATTCGGCCTGATTGTAAATGGTTATCAGAGGTAAATTGTGTACTGTGCGTGTGTTTTATTATGAAAACGACGACACAGAATTGACATTTGGTAGGGTTTCTTTTTCTGTTCTTAACCGTTTCACCTCTTGTAGTCAGGTATTTGGGAATGAAGGCATGCATACTACTCTTCTTCCGTTTTTTTGTACCCTGGTTGCTACGGTTACCTAGTTCAGAGACTGTTTACGTGAAAACAGAGATGTTGATTACGAATCCGGCTGTTACAGCGTCAATCACATTGACGTAAAATGTTTTTGCTGCCCACGTTTAAGACAACCTGGGTGTTTTTATCTACGTCTGCATATGTAACCGACTATGTCGCACGCCTTGGTGATCGTTTCACATGAACAGTATAACGTATTTTTACTAAGGAGTGTCGCAGTATAACTGTTCCATATGCTCTTTTTGGGTTCAACATAGTTCTGTGGTGGCGACACTGATTTACAGTCGCGTGCTCACAATAACTCGCATTCGCTGTTTCATAGCACGTGATTCGCTGTGAATCAACTCTCCGTAAAACCGGGGTTACCGGCTATTATCCTTTTGACGGTGTTCATCAGGATTGTGTTCAAATCTGATTTTCTCTTGTTCTCACTGTCTCCAGGTGACTACATTTAGCACGGCAATCTTGGTCCCACTTTGTTCAGCCACTAGAGGTTAATTCATTCGTGCGTTTACACCCTTTTTAAACTGTTCAGGAACGATGTAAATGTGATTCGTATGTCAAATTGATTTGTGTTTGTTACGAGAAGAGTTTAAAATCTGGACAGTACTACGCTTGTAAGCTAACGTCTCACTCAAAAGTACCGTTCACTTGTTTCTTGCGGCTCCCCGTTGGGATTTCGGTCTTTCCTCGAAGTGGTGCGCTCTTTTCCACTATACCCTCAAAGAACTTCCTATATCTGTTTACATCATTCTGTAATCCTTTAAATTGTCCGTGTAGTATTGGATGGTGATAGTTGTATATACCGTCGCCAGTCGTCATCAACCATGTTTGAGACATTATTTAATATAACTAGCATATTTACACTATCTGAAAAATTCGTACCAAATGCTACTGAGACGTACCGTGGAAGGATACGCTGGAAGTGTGCTTAAAAACTGGAACACTTAGCTATCTTCAGTCATATCGAACTTAATTTTGATTTCTAACGAATCTCCTTATATCTCGAGTCTACCTATCTTCTTGCTGGTTGGTACTACATGTGATTTGCTAGCTGACTTTTTAAACGTCATCTGACATGTTCAATCACTGTCCAGTTCACAGTTGACTTGATGCATCAGTCTGAATACGAGCCCGGTCAGCTGACAAGATCAGGACGATTTATCTGTCATCTGGCTACCTAATCTGCCGTCGTACATTCCTGTGTGTTGTCTAAGTTGATTGTAATCACTCATTGGTACCTGTCTATCTGCTTTGTTCATAAGTGACATGACTTACTGTCGCGCAATTCAGTGCCCACATACTGAACTTTCATTCCTACCAGCAATGTGTAACTGTTTGTTTGACTTGCCTTATTCTTTGTGTTGAAAGTCTTTTAGGCAATGCTTAATTGTTTGTCAGTAAATTTGCACTATCAGCTACAGTTGACTACATCTCTTCTATTGTTAATCGTCTCATTTTATTCACTACAGACCTATCCGTATGAACAACTGAAGGTGTCTGGCAATCAGATACCTAAAGGACTCGATCGAACCCGATTAGAAGTGAGTATTCGCTTGATGTGATTGGTGTTTTCGTTTTTGGTTTACGTGAATCGTGTATACTACTCCAATCATCAGTATTATAACTGGCCTGTGATCTGAACAGATTACCATACACATAGAAGTCATTTTGTATTCGAATGCACTATGATGATTGTATGTTTTGACATGAAAGGCTAGTTTCACTTATTTCGGACTGAATTTCTTTTTACACAGTTTTGCAGACACATTTGAAATTTGATTTGGTCAGCAATTGTTCCACTTAAAAATGGTCCATCAATACTATGTCAATTTTTAAAATGAGTAGATTTTGCTCGCTTGTCTCGACATTTATCGCGTGTTTGCTTGTCAGTTTTATGACAGGTTTGACATTTTCATCTTCTCTTTTCTGCTCATACACCCCACCGTCTGTGTTACTGGCGTACCGTAGTTGGCATCCAGTCAGTCGATCAACCAATTGCTCACTTCCTTTCTCTCACTCTGTTAGTGATCATTTTGGCGATATTCCAGGAGCTTAGAAGTACGAGTGTATCCCTACCTTAATTTTTGGTGCTGGTTTGCGTAAACATACTAGCCCAGGATGACTCCGCACACAAATCTAGTTGAACGTTTAGTTTGCTCAACACTGGTCAGATATCCATAATGTATTCTAGTTTGTCTGTATGCACAATCATCCCAATTTGTCAGGCTATAAAATCGTTAAATTGTTGGAAGTATGTATTCTTCTTCGATTTACGCACTGTTTTGGCTTTTAACTTGTCCATATGACCCATTTATTACAGTAGAAAAGCGGGTAGGATGCTTTATTACGCTTAACATAACCATGAGGAATATTAGGGTTTTTTGATAGTTCTAAAAGCCTGATTCGCTTTTAACACACACTTGTTTTGATTTATGCTCTGTTTTCAGTCGACTCTAACTCTAATGATTTCATGGTTACTCAATTCTGTTCGTTGAGTTCATTTTGGGAATGAACAGTATTTTGACTCGAATTATCCTTCCCAGTGACTAATGGAGTGGACTATCATGTGAACACTGAGACTAGTCGGGGGGTCCTATAGATACAGTCATTTCAGTTACTTCATGATCATGCCTGCGGGTTAGTGTTTCCACTGTGCACAATTTGACAAGTGTTATCTGTCTGCGTGGCGCTGCATACCGTACAGGGTCTTTGTGATTTGGGAAGTCCTTCTTTGCGTGAATACTTATTGTGGCAGAGGTCTCTACACGCTATTGTTTTTTTGTTACTTTTGCGATAAATGCATGTGTATCTTACAGTTTCGGCTAGATTCACTACTGCATGTTTTTAGTCTGATCTGGACTGCATCAATTATTCTTTATGTTTCAGCGCTATTTGGATGCGACGGAGTTTGAGGCGATTTTCGGGATGCCATTGATGGCTTTCCAACGTTTGCCAGAATGGAAAAGAAACGATTTGAAGAAGAAGGCGGACCTGATTTAGACTCCTTTATAAATTCTCAGTGCGAATTGGCACCGATTGGACTAAACAATCAAGACTCAACTCGCGTTAGCTTGATTCGCACACTCCGTCCCATACCTGCTGGTATATGAAAATTTCGAATCGTGTGATGTTCCCTGCAGAAATTTTGCGACCTATCGTTCCTCAACAATACCGCTGCAATCTCTAGTCGGGCCGCTAACGTTGCCGATACTTGACACTTTACCACTTCCAACGATCCCATCCTTGGTTCTGGTGAGGACGATAGGGTCTATTTTGATCGTATTGAACTTCTGTTAGAGCTTATTACCATTGATTTGCGATATATTTTTTCTAACGTTTAGATGTGATTCACCTACCCTCCCAGCCAACCATTACCTCGAACGCCACACAAAGTTCCGTCTATACGTATGCACTCGATTCACATCCGCATACAGTTAATCTATTCTTCATTTATCTCGAGTGTTTCATATTTCGCCCGCGTTCATTCGCTATGGTAATTTTACGCGATTTTTCTGCGCGCCAATGAAGTCAACACTGTCTGAACCTGGCAACCCTGTGCGTTCCATTTGGTCTATACCCTCCACTAATTTTGATTAGTCCTCGCCTTTGTTGCTGCATGCCTCACCTGACTTTTCCTTCCTTAGCGAGGTCCTCATCCGAAACGGTGCTGTGAGCATATTCTGCCTTCTCCCCTACCTGTTCACTGACATGTTCCGTAGGCTGTCGTGTGCACACACAGTACATACTAGACTTGTTCACGTGCACATACATACTCACGCACGCAACCATACATTGACCAATACTGCATCGTTTATTTTGGGTCATTCTCATGTTTTGTTCGTCCGTCTGGCTGCTGGCTGTGTTTAATTATGTTCCATCGCAATTGTTTGCTGGTTGTTGTCGTTGACGCTGATAATGATGATGCTTTGATTTGCATTGGCCATGCATTTAAAATGGCGATGGCCGCCAGAAATATGATTACAAAAAACTCATTTGCTCATGCTATTTCTACTGATTTTGTGCGCTTCCTTCTTTCTTGAGTGGTGGGTTAATATTGTCAATGGGAGCTTATCGCTGCGCTAGTAACTTCTGGTTGGTTCTTCTAGACGTACACCCTTTTGATTGGTTTGTTTGCTCAGACTGTATTTGATACTCTTGTCTGTAGTTGCCATCAGTCCAAACTATCTCGTCGATGCGTCAGCGTTGTATATATTTCGTTCGTACTTTTGCTAGTGCAATGAAGTTGTTAGCTCACTGCAAACGCTAGCTGATAGATGCCCAGTTTGTCACATTTACTTGTGTCCAGCAATCTCAGTTTAATTTTGCTCTAGTTTTGTCAATCTAGGTATTTACAACCATTTGTTCCGGTTGCTGCTATCTGTTACCCAACGACTGAAATCTGATCTTCGGGTTAGTAACTCATGTTTATCTGGAAACTTCACGCAACAGTTGATGTTACTGTTTTGCGAACACTGTCTGTCGTTCGCTGGTTCCCTGTCCGTAAGCTGTGCCGGCAGAAACTGCGTAAAATTGTCATTCTAATCGTGTGCTGCTGTTTCTTATGTAATCTGAGACAACCTGACGCTGAATACTAGGTTTTTGCAAGCTCTCCAGCACAATGTCACAAAAAGTTCAGTCATGTATAGGACATTTTTTCGGTTGTTATTTTCTCTGTCACACATTCCCACGGTAAGCCTGAGTATTTTCTCGTTTTAACCGCAGGACAAGAAAAGGAGGTGTTGTTTATTTTCTAAGGACTGAAATTTGGTCGCAAACCGCGATAAAAGAGGTTCTGTTCCATTGTTGGATCTAAACAGGCATACTCTAGTTTGTCTCTGAGATACGGCTAGTCGGTGAGCCAATAAACCCTAATTGGGACAGTACGGTAATTTGTATGATCCATGGGAATAGGTAGTGGTTTCATACAATACTGACGGGACCAATTACGATAACCTAATTCTGCATTTGAACCAACCAAATACCCAGATTGTTTCACCAGCTACGACCGAACGGTGCGGATGCTCTTTTTTGATCCTGAAAGTGGCAGTTGCTCAATAGGATATGAGCTCATTTAAACGGAAGATTCAAAGCATATTGAGAGGAAAGGTACACATTAAATTGAGGTAGGATGATAATAACAATGCAAGGAAATGATTTGATAAGATGAACAATTGTTAACTTCGCGTTATGTCTATACGCAATAGGGAGTGCGCTTTAACACAGACCGGTGAAACCATGTTAATGTATATAAGAGAGCAAGCGCGGGGTACAACTGAAAAACAAGGGTTGAGACCGTGAGATGGATCAGGTTATCTGCAAATTGATGTTCTAACTGACAGCCCACTTCAATTACTCGTGCCGCAGTAAATTCATAGTAGCGTGTTTGAACTGTGTGATTTTCTATTTGTGACCTGCTTTCTGTCTTCACTTGTCATAATCAATTCTATGTCATATAGTTTCATAGTTCATGAGGTCTCCTCAACTCTGTTAGCTCATTCTGAATACTGATTGTTCGGCCGAGAGATGCGCTAAGTTCTAGGCTACCGTTTTACCGCCCTAATGAATGCTCGTGTGGTGTAGTCCACATTCGATGTATCACGAAGTCAGAATGCCTAGCTCGGTTTATCTGCCAGTGCACGCTGTTGGATTAAGTTCGTCAATTGAACGACCGTTGGTTTTACACACTGGTTGCACTAATTTATTCACAGTGGATTGACAAACAACTGAATGTATGTTGTTAAATTTTACTTGACCGGAGACTCGTTTCTTACTCGCACGCTGCTAAGATTGCAGTAATGTTTGACAGTGTCTACTAGTAACGCAATAATGTATCCAACTTGTATTTAAAACAGTCATGTATTAACAGGTTGGGCGAACTATTGTCGCTGTCAAACTGCACTGGATTTGTTTATACCAGTTCAACCAATGATTAGACTAATATGGAGCTATACGAAACACCTGATTGAGGTAGCTTGTTTTCGATGTTTGATCAGCAGGCCAAGTGCCACACAAGTGTATACAAACTAGTTAGTTCCATCGCAGTACCCTGATCATCCTATTCCATGTTCATCTCGTTCACTGGGATATGTAGAAGGTATTGGAGATTTTCAGCCATACATTGCAGTTGCCCGCCACCTGTCTGGATCCATTGATCTAGCTTCAGCCTGCCAGTCGGTTCATATATTTGTATTGTGTTCAGCTTGATGAAATACTGCTAACAAACATGGTCGTTATTTCGGCCTGTAATATTGAATCCCCCTAATGCAGGAAGTTGTGCGCGGTCCTTAAGCAAAGGATCGTTATTCCTGTCGACCACAGAATCACTTCAACGCAGGATGTGCCTGGGGTTTCGTAACCGCGGTCAGGGTAGATGTAGGAAGCGAAGGGTAATTACTCGTTTGTTTTCAGTTAACCGTCCGTTTACTTAAGTTTCAAGTGTTTGCAATTAAAAAGAGTGTACGAAATGAATCCATCTGACGAACTTAGTGTTTTCTCTGTACTGTTCGAAAAATTTGTCCTGCTGACAGTAGATCAATTAGAGACGGTCGCTAATATGTTACTGAAAGATGGCTATCCAGATCGTTTTACAACCCAGAACATGATTGTAACTAAGCCATGGGATTCGATTGCTACGGTGGAGAGAAAGGGCGCATTAATCCGCCTTCCATTTAGAAGTGATATTACGACGGGGACATTCAACCGTCGACTTTACCAGACTTTTCGTTACATTTCATCGGCGACAACACGCATCTGGTTCACCATGTCTCCCCTGCTGACACTGAGCCTGAAAAATAAACTCGGTGTCCTCGCTCAATCTATGTTTGTGTACTCATTCTGCTTCTGTTTTACAGCGGGATACATAGGTCACAGGACGAGACATTTGTCCAAGCTGATCATAGAACATCCTGTGGCGTAGCTTAGGACTGGCTCGGCCAAATCTAACTACAGTGCAGTCGTTGCACATTTAGCCGATACTGATCGCCAGATGGACCTTACTCAGGCGTTCCGTGTAGCCTACAAAGATTTAGTTAACCGCACCAAGTTGGTCGGATAACGGCTACTAGCTACTGGTGACTCAATAGCTAATAGGCTACGCCATCCGTTCTTGTGTTCACACAAAAACCCGCTCAAGCAATGTGGTTTCCATGACCAACGGTCACGCTATCGGTCTGCATTCCCATCCACTGGGATGTAGTCGTGGGTGGAACTCCTAACCTCTCGTCCTACTCTGGTGGTTAGAAGAACAGCGTGTTGACCGAAACGCCGATAACCTTACACTAGGTTTGACCGATCGGGAGGTTATCAATTGGAGTTAACTGGATAGTTACTGTGTCAGCAATCGAGACGATAGGGCAGTCTGAACACTATTCACACAAAGTTGCGATTTAGCGTTTATGTGTGGTCGAGTAGCCACGTCTAGTTTACTGGTGTTATGAGTAACACTGTTCCCACAAACACGGGAGTCGGAGTGAAAATTCCGGCTCGGGCAAGGATTTACACTACTGATGAACTCTAATAATAGCGATATTCGTGTTTAGTGTCTCCTTACAAAGTGGGCCGGCCGAAAGGCTCATCCAGGTGCAAGGACTATGATCGAATGTGGATGGTGTTGAGGTTGAAATGAATTAAATCCCTGAAATTCAATCCAGACTAGTTTTTAGGTGTTTGGAACTTTGTAACTCTACTTGACCCAGTGAAATTCTTTTAAACCCTTTGCATTGTTTACATACCGTTTTAACTTTGTTGAACCTACATAATTGCATTCATCTGGTGGTGAATTATCGAAAACAATCGTTGACTATAAGTCAGTGGGAATTTTCGCAAGTAAATCTATTTCCCTACACCCAACCTTTAAACTAGAGCTCTTCTCATGATTGTATGGCGCTCAAACATGTGTCAACCACTGGTGTATTAGTGTTGTTGATGATGGTGCAGGTCTATGATGTAAGAGAGACTGTCCTTCTCTGACCGAGTGTGAAATGGTCTGTCTACTGCCGTCGACTCAGTGCACCTTTGTACTTGCGCACTGACGCATTATGCGCTCGTCCAATATGAATTTCTGTGCTAGTTCCTCATGTTTCCTTGTCGGTACTGGTGGATTATCTGGCAATTATTGAACACCGTTTATTCATCCAGTCGTCGTTTCAACGGACTTAATACAGTTAATTCAAGCTGGATACACTGACCGACAAACATCACAAAATTGGGAAGTCCTTTGCAATATCGATCAGTAGATAAGCTAGATGACTTGAACGCGAACTACTTGTTAATACCCAGAAAAACTACATTGAAATGTATGGCACATTATGAAGTTACGGGAAGCCACATTCAAATAGTTTACAGCAGGCCCTGAAGTAACAGTATGAACCAAGGCTTTGGACGCGTTGACTGTTCTGCTGAACGCTGCTAGAACTTGTCATCTACCGGGCTATGTACTGCGTGGTCGTATACATCGCTAGCCAGAAAAGCTCAAGCACGATTGTATTTGAGACTGCCAACTCTACGTCTACGTTCGCTTTTTGACAGACCGCTGTCACGACTAACGGAAATCCAGGTTGTATCACATAATTTACTGCTGGAAGCTGAAGAGAAGTATATGGGACCCGCTGGAAATCGCAACACACGATTACAGGAAGCTAGTGAGATATCTTCGTGGGAACCGTTTTTGTTGGCCACAGACTCTCCAAACTCATAAGAGTTCATACGTCAGCCCCTACTTTTAAGACAACATTGAACGAATATAGCTTTGGGGCTGGAGGAGTATTCAAAGTGTCAACGCTTTAAAAAATATGACAGTAGATTAATCCACGAACACATCACGAAGCTTACAGAATTGTTCAGCTCAGTGAGTTTCACCAAACATGGATGAACGCATCAATGATGGGGCAACTAGAAAAACACCGTTCACAAAGTATGTTCGGAACGATTGCGCCTCTCAAATTTTTTAAGCGATCACAGTAGTCGGGATATGGTAATCGGTCATTTGATGCCATGTGGTAAGTGTGAGCTCGTGTAAGAAATCGAATAGAACCTCTCTCTAAGTTAAAGTCATGGAAATAGTTAACCTCACTGAAGGAGGTTTTGACTTTTGATAGACAGCAACAGTGTTGTTCGCGACAAACTAATCATTACTCACCGCTAAGTGCATTCATATACGCTGTCGTCTGGCAGAGATAACAGGAGTCAGAACACTACAGTAAAGAGTTATGACTTTATACGTGCTTGAGAAAGGAATGGGGTTATAGAATAGACGTTGCGATAACGCAACTTGAATGTGATACCTTGCCGGACTGGATTGAACTTAGTGTAAAGATGCTTCGAATTAATTGAATAAAGGTATGCTTTCTGATGGTGTCACATTGAGACCCACGAGATAGTCAAAATGATAACGGATAAACCTTAAGATATACTGAGAGTTTCATTGGAAAGTCAACCAGGGAAAAGAGGTATTCTGTGTAAAAAGGACTGTTTGTTCGGTGAATGGTAAATGCGGAAGCGTGTCAGTGCAATTATTTTCAAAATGATCATGTGCACGTGACACTCAATGAACCACCAATGAACATTTGTATGAGGCGGTCATAGAGATACTGGTTCTAAACCGTTGTCCACCATTTATCGTCTGAAAACAAAACCACCAACGGATTGCAAAGGCTCGCACTGTTTGAATAGTAAGCCCGGTCCTGTGGGCGCATCCTGGATTACTTCACTGACCACTTAAAAACGTTCCATTGAACCTCCGGCTTTTTCCAGAACAACTTGTGGACAATCGATAATTTGGTACCGTTTCACTTCTGACACAATAAACGTCCGAAAAAGCTTCGGTGTAAGTAGAAGAACGATAACAATAAGGCAAATTAACGATTGCTCGTAAGTTGTTTCGGGACCATGAGTGCTTGATCGGTCTCAAATACATTTCAGCCATTAGTGAACACTCCGCTTGTTTTATCGATTTGATCCATTTGCCCATATACAACCGCATGTTGTGATTTTATATTCAGGTCACAAATCAAAATTCAAACTGCCTCAACTTGCAGGGAGAATGTCGCAGTGTCGTTTGACATGTGGACACAATTTATTAGTTCTGTTTTTTATTATTCAAGTGAACTCATCGAAACACCCGTTTCAGTAGCCGATTTTATTATCAAGAGTATCAACCGAACACCCATCGTCATCCTTGTCAACGTATTCCCCATATTGAGCATACATAAGATTAACTTTGCTCACATACCGCATGGGATACGAGCTACATGTCACTGTACAACACGACTTGGCCGAGAATATTGACTGTTTTCAAAGTAGCCATTACTGTTAGTCATCAGCCTCCGTAAACACGACAGTTAGAATGCCGTTCAGAGTGTCTTCTATAAATTACCGACCATACCACAATCGTTCACCCAGATTCAAAATCCGGAATTGAAATCACGTCACGGGAAATCCAAGTGCAGGCCTAACGAAAAAGATTGCACAAACACATGTCCCCTTACTTAATCGGGTTCGACAACGGTCCGACATGCCCTTGTACCTATAGCCACGCAGCTGGCACTGGACAGTACGCGCATTTCCAGTCAAATCGCCTTCATCTATCACCCAGTTTTGGCCCCCAAAGCCAACGATGGATAACACTCGGCTGTCGACAAACTTCTCATGAATGAGAATCAGCATGTATATCAGGGAATGTAACTGGTCACAGTGAAAACATGACATTTCCTTAACGGAACCTATTATCACGATAATTTTCTCAACATATGATGGATAGTAAAAACCTGTATTCATGAACATAACAGATTTACGAACTAACAAAATATTGATTGAATGTTCAAACAACCTTCCAATGTAATCTGAGATACGCCATGCTTTGTCTTTAGGTTTGCCGTACCATTTGTGCATTGTGATGCGATATTGTATAGCCGTGTTACAAAAACACTATGCGACCTGTGTGTCCTTGGTTATTGGCCAGATCTACTGCATATTAGTAGGTTATTCTCTTATACTTCAACCATAAATTAGGGCCATAGTGGATACAACTTCTTGTTTTATCGAGGTTGGTGTGAGCAAGTAGTTTGAAAGTGTTGTCCGAATCGTGCTGTTTCTAATTTCTGGAAACTTATTTTGTGCTGAAAAATGGCATGTGCAATTTGGGCTGGATGGTTTTATGCTGTGACTAGATCATACTGGTAGACCAAGATTAACTAAACAATGTGACGTTTTTAGGCGAAAAGCTACCGATATTGAGCTAATGTCTGTCCTGTGCAGGTTTTACGGGGTGCCGTTAGGTTGATATGAATTTTCCTTCAATACCACACAAAGCTATCATCTGTTTGTCCAGAATGAACAACGAATAAAAGCGAAACGCTATGCTGTGCACCCTACAGTATTCTACTACACATGACCTAAACCGTTATCTTTATGGGGCAGTATTCTGCAGTAGGGTTGTTCAGAGTCAGAGTAGTTGGATTTGCTAACCTTATGATTCCCTCAGTTACCGCTTAAGGTATGCTGTTCTATCTACAAGTCGAAAATATCATCACGTAGAAAAAAAATGAAACAATGGCATTAGTAAATAGATCATACGTCCACAAGGAATGCTCGAAATATTTTCGGTGGTTTCGCTTACACAACAGCATTCTTCTTACGCAGGATAACAATAAACGTTGCAATGAGTGAGAACCAGCATGTATCAAGGATTGTAACTAGGCACAGTGAAAACACGATATTTCCCTAGTGCAGAATACTGCCCCACAAACATTATCTCAGTATCGGTAGCCTTTTCGCCTAAAACGTCACACTGTCCCAAATTTGGTGTTGGACGAGGGCGATTTGATTGGAAATCCGCGTACAGCCCAGTGTCGGCTGCATGGCTATAGGTGCAGCGGCATGTCGGACCGTTGTCGAACCCGATTCAGTAAGGAGACATGTTTGTGCAATCCCTTTCGTTAAGCCTGCACTTGGATTTCCTGTGACGTGATTTGGGCTTAGGATTTTGAATCCGGAATCGGATGAGCAATTCTGGGACGATGTGTATATTAAGGTCTAAACATTTCTCGCCCACAAAGTCAAGCCATGTTTGTCGCGATCGTTTATTTATGCTTTGTGGACATAATTTCTTCTACTCCGATATTTCAACTGTTCATTTCAAAGGCTGAACTGTCTGGATGATATACTTCATCCTTCCTTTTGAGTCATTTGCGTGAAGTAAGGTTTCGCTTTCTTTTGTGGTGACCCTAATGAATGAATGTTCAGACTATTGTCCCAACCGTTTGTACCATTTGTTGGTATCTAGAAGGTTGAGTATTGGAAACTGTGAATGACCGAAAGATTGATGATGAACAGAAGACGCGAGAAACATAGGTCGCATATTTCCAGGAATTTTGCTGTGAGGAACGTTTCTTTTATACCGATCCTCCGAAGTAGGCACCAGACAAAGAATGTAGACTATTGTTTAATTGTCCAACATTAGTTCATTACATGGAATCATACGCTGTGCAAGTTTCATCGGCTTTGCATATGCGTTTAACTATGCAGCGACTAGAATGACAGTGTTCTATGGAACAGACCGCTGGCATGTGGGGCCTTCTCTGGTCAACAGTTTTATCTGATTTGCACCTCGTTGACTGCATATGGGAAAATTTGGGAAAAGAACTGATGAATCTGCGTTAATACCTATTTCTACAAAGTTTAAAGGAACACTGATATCAACATGGGCAGAATTGCTGACTCTTATATTAACCACTCGATCGGAAGCATCATACGTAGGGTTGATGAGATGTCTGTTATTAGTGAGGTATTGGGTATATGAACTGTCTGCTATCTGAATGATTGAGTTTGTTTATTATAAACATGATTATTACTTTTGTCTCATTCTCTTTTGTCATACAACTGACGAGTAAACGTAAGAAAAAGTTTAACAGTGTATTTGATAAGAGGGGTGTTTGCATAGTCATATTTCTACGTAATCAGTAGTGTCATCCATATTTCTAGGATTATGAAATGTTTTAATACATTGGATTATGGTTGAGACGCCCATTCCATAACTTTTGAGATTCGTTACCTATCGTATTCTACGATTTTACTTGTAAAGTCAACTGTTACAAAATAGTATTTGTTACGCATGACAGATCCGGTGAAATGAACGCTTTGTAGCCCATGAAACACTAAGCTTCTCGAATATTACTATCGGTGTGGCTGTTCGGTTGAACAGTTACGTAGTCATTCAAGCGGCAGTTGTTCCACTTATCACACTAGCGTCAACTGAGTTAGATCGGATAAAGTTACCGTTCACGATCAACTTTAGCACCGTTTCAAAACGCCTACTTTTAAAGAAGCAAACTAACTTTCAATTCTACATCCATAAACAGGGGCATTTAATAACGTTTGACAACGTGGACTTTTCTTCCCTATTACGTGAAATAATGGAGCAGTTGGCTTGTCGTTGTAGTGAAGTTAATGGTATTCCAAGTGAATTTGCGAAATAATTCTATGAAAACACCCTAGCAATATTGAGTTGAAAGAAAAATTGCATGTGTGGTTGATATTTATCATGTGCATAACATAAGTGACATGTCATAAAAATTATGACGCCTACTCTAAATGAGAAGGGTGTGTCTGTGGAGTGTGCAATCTGAGACATACACAAATGTGATAATGGAACTGAATAAAACAAAAGCAAACTGCAGGTGATACCACTGAAGATAGCTGGTGGCAAAACAAATAAAAATCAATATATTGCAAATCACCACAAAAAACATTAATCCATACGTATTGAATCCAATCAAGGGCTGGCCAACTGAAAAACTCTCTTTGAAACGGGTCAGCAGCAGTGTACTGGGGAACAAAAATCTAGACTAGTAGAAAATAACGGTTTTTGAAAGCAGCTGAATTCCATAATATCTATCAAGAAACGAATACCTTTCAAATTTGCTGGGAGTTGGTAAATATACAATTCACGATAGTCAATGACCATCGTACGCATCTAGTCGGTTGACTTGTGTGTCACGAATCTAATTGACATGTGAGCGAACACCATTTGAGCGGGGGATTCTGTCGTAGGAAGCACCACGTGTCCATCATAGCATGACGCATTTGAGAAGTTTTGGGCGTTGCTCAGCTTAGATCAAGCCAATCCACGACGATTTATTAGTAACCAGTAGGATATTGAACTCTACTGAACTTGGTATACTAGAAAGTGACTCGTAGCAGATTAAGAATAAACCGAACGATATCTGAATGGAAAATGTCCATTTGGCTCCCTGGATATTTGTCAGTGTTGCAAGCAAGCGGAGTAGGCGAAACCGGTATAGGTTTTAGCGAAACAACATGGGCGATATATGCTTTGAAGAAGAAGCGAAAACGGACATAAATGCGCATTATAAAAATCCATAACCTACGGCCCATAGACCAAACCCTATGTCGTCGGGACATATCAGAATGTCGCCAATAGATTTGCACGTAGGTTTTCGGAAAACACTGCAACAATAAGAGCACATCTCAGTATAAAACTTGGCATCTAGCACGATCCAGCCATCATTCTTCAACACACTTGTCCACTTCCACATTTGTGCCAGATGTAGTGAATATCGCCAAGAATTTTCTTGTACCCCGAAAGATTAGCTCGTCAGGAATGATGGAGTTGACACACATGAAATGCATTAGGTTCAGGCCAATGAATAAAGTCACTCACTTCATTGACTTATAGGAATCTGATGCCGGTGTGTTTCGTTATTGATAGAGCGCGGCGGATGACCACCAGATGAGGCATATTCCACATTGCGAACAAATTCCAGGTTATCTGCCGTTTCCCACAGGAGCCACATCAGATTCTGTAATTGACCATGGAACTCGGTTTAGACACAATGCATTGATCAGATAACTCTAAAATTGATTGGGTGACGGTGGCCTCCTATGCACCCTGGATGTTCTGGTCGGGTAACCTCCGTATTTCGACTGACTTATGTGCATTCATTCGTTAGTCATCCCACAGGCCAATCTCCTAATCAACTGGCACATGTGGTATTTGACCACACACCAAGTCGAACGGATACTTCTTCATATAGATTGAACATAACCCACAATTGATCGCAGCTGTCGCATTCCCATAGACTTTCCAGTTGGCCCATTTCGATACATCTTCGTTGTATCATGCAGTGAATAGTAAAAATGTCGTTGGCGCGCTGTCGACATCCTCATCCAACTTCCATATATGACCGTAAGCCACTGTTTATTTTCATGATTGTGTTTCTTTTGGTTAACCAGCCTGACTGGGATCGGTGCGGTGATTTGCCAAATTTCTTGATCCCAAATGACTGCAACCAGTTATAGAACTGTTCAGTTTCATAACAAGGACAACTGACCAGCGGATAGGCTTTAGAGAATTTAACCGATCTGTAAAAATTCGTTTCATTGCAGCCCTGCGTACATCGCTTTCGAACTAGTTAGGTATGACAACATACGCGACCACCTTATGAAGCATTGCGTCATAACGACAGTGCACCAATTGCCACGAGTGACCTTGAGGATGGCGGTCCATCACGTGCACTGATCACAGTTGTTCAAATTAACCAACTGAGACTGATGGAGTGAGATATTTAGCCCAGTGGTTAGTTCTTCTCATTAGTTGATAATGTTGGTAGGCCAGTGTGTGACCAAAATTGTTCTTTTCCATTCTCCATCGGTAAAATATTCTTTTCGATATTTCACAGGTTCCACGACATTTCGTATAAACCATCTTTACATTCTAATTTGGAATTCATTCAGTTAACCTCTTTACATCGATCTGATTCCGATATCGCGGTGTTCCTGAGGTGATGTCAGAAATCCTACAACGAGGTGAATTAACAACATACGTTGTGCCGTATACACGTTATGCTCCAGCACAACTCTTGACAACTGTGATCATATTAATACAACGCCGAGGGGTATGTGTCCTTGGGGTCAAACCGAGAGCCGTCAAACAACCTCAGTGTTTACTGGCAACCGATTGGGTTACCGAAACAAGCGATCTCTGCCTCTATCGCGTCAACAAATTACAACTTAACACAGTCCCTTTACATCACCTCCAGAGTTGTCGTTCTCTCGAAATTGTTAAGCACTAAGGACAGCCAGGTTCACTCGGTCAGTCGTGACTTAGCTCATTTGGGCCACCTAAACAATCCCAGTGTTAATCATTTGTGGTCACAAAGGCTTAATCCCCATGTTCCGTATCAACAACAAACTCACTGACGTGGGAATCTGGAGGAAATGCATCAGCCGCCCCATGACCACTCCAATGCTGCCAGTTCGATCGATCGATTTCAACGTCAAAAGCAAGGCGGGTGGACGAAGTTCAGATGGTTATTTCGCATCAGCATGACACGAGAGGAACCCTGAGTGTATTTACCCCAATTTACCGATTACATCTTCATTTCTGGCGGCTGAACCTAGACCACGGATCTTAAATACTCAATCGACTAGAATGAACAGTTAGACTCCATTATTCTATCGTGGACATTGCGCAAGCGGCTGATTACTTGTGTAGAACCATGTTGTACCTAACTTGTTATAAAGTGTGTGATATCCACTAGGGAAAAAACGACCTTCCCGAATCGTTGTCAGCGAAGATAAAGTTGTTTAGCAGAGTTCCAATGACTTCAAATTTGCTGAGGTGTCGTCACTATACTGTTATCGGTCAGAATAAGCGGGATAAGTCGATGTTTTGCTTCGGTTATGGCCACGATGAGATCACTAGCACAGTACTAAGCAGTGCCCAACCGGCCGCCTCGCTAATCGAACTTCAAGCTTCTGGACAGAGAAAGGATACATACTACTCCTGGGCTCGGACATAAGTGAAACTGTGAAGTCTGCTGTCTATTTTGGACTAGTTCCAGAAGAACGGTATCGTACGAACTGTGGGAGCTGTAATCGATAGTGAGTGGTTTACACAGTTTTTGGTTGCTTATCAGTTTTAGTGTTGGGCAGTAACTATTTCCGATGATATTCAAACCTACCATTTCGTCTGTCACGCAAGGTGTTTAAATACTTTCGCTCAAACGCCATGCCAAATTTTACCACGAATGATTTGTTTGTCTGGATAAGTAAGAACATGAGTCCATTCCCACAAATGGCACAATAAAATACTTTTAACGTTTATCTAAACATAAAATTTTATTTAGATCAAGTTTGACTGTTTGATGTGGCGGTTTATTGCCTGATGTCCAACTTTTTGATGACATTCATTCGATGAGGTTTTACGTATGCTCGAAAAATTTGTGGGATCAGTTTCTCAACAAGTATTTCAGAATAAACTGAAATTGAAATCGACAGCTGTGTCTCCGAATTTTACCTGTTTTAACAGTTTCTCAAGTAACATATTTGCTGTATGTAAAGCAGTAACTGGACAATAATACTGAATAACAAGCTGTGCACTGTTCACCGCTGATCGGTCGACACGATCAATGTGGATTGGTCTTCGGCGCGCTCCAATATGAAGTTTTATACTAGGACGTCCGTCCTGTTAGACCCTACTAGCCGTGTTTATTCAGTAAATGATAACGTAGTTCGTCCCCAGTGCCAGCGGTTCTGAAACGGGTGTGCTGAGTAGTGACGATTTTTGAGGATGATGCTTCAGTGACCAAAACCACTGGACACTGGGATTGTCTGGGTGGCCAAAATGAATCAAATCACGACTGCTCGAGTGTAACCGGCAGTCCTTGATGCGAAGGTACGTCACAAGTAGAACATGTATCATGGTGCAGGAAAACAACAACGGAAAATGGACAGAAGCAAACAGCAAAAAACAGTGGCCTGCAAATATCTGGCGAAATGATCGCCAAGCAAGTACTGCACGTATTTTCAAGCTTAATACGATACGAATATCTCAAGAAGATGTCTTAATCATGTGCAAAAATGTCGAGGTATTAATGAGAGAAAATGCAGCAAAACAGATAAAAGCGAAACAGGAGCATCAGGTAGTTACAAATAAGACAAAATAGAAGAACCAAGACAGTCGGAATATAAGTCGAAGTGAAACGGCATAACCAGGTGTACAGTTGAACATCACACACAACTGATCGCAGCTATCGCATTCCCATGGAATTTCCAGTTGGCCGCTTTCGAAAATAGACACCAGACTTGAGTTTTGCTCTCATTAGAGCTCGTCAGCAATGTATATCCTAGTCGCTGCCAGGACTAGAACTCCGGCCATGCTTACGTGAGTCAATCGCGTCCAACTCCTCGAAGGCTGCTTTTAAGTCTCGCTATTTAAGACGACTTATTCCAACTCTTCTATTTCCGTGGTATATTCTTCCGGATTTTTCTGTTTTTATTTGGTGGCTAACTGATTGTAATCCTTTGGAGAAAGCATTTGGCACAGTTGAGTAAATTGTTCGCCCTGCATGATCACCTCGAGATTAAACATTCCGTCACTGCTTGTGATCAATCAACGTTTCGGCGTTGGTAGCTTTTCCAACCATAATGACTCCCGAACGCAACTACCTGTTCGAAATGAAACGCTGAAATATCTCTGATCGCATGCGAAAATTAACCGGGGTGCTTAACGTCTGATTATCCGTTGTTTATCTATGTATAATTAGGTTGAAAACGTGAGGCCTCCTTATAGTTGTAGAATTATTATCAAGTATCAACTCTGATCTGAACTTAGTTCACACGCTTGCGTCAGTTCTAAACGTTTGGCTAATCAAGCAACGAATGCTGCGGTTCAGGAAATTTGTCAGTGTTGGATTTCCCTTCAAAAGTTTATTGAAAACGTTTGACGGTACGTAGATTTGGGCGCATGATGCAGCAACCCGTGTATTCATACCACTGATCGCTAAGTTGCTTTCACTTCTCTCGAGCAACGAACTTCTACAGTTCCCGTAAGTTTTCATGTAGTTGAGAAGAACTTCATTACTATACGACGAAAAGGCCACACGGAATCAGGGCTAGGGAGAATATGTCAGTGAATAGGATATGATATAGCCCGTGTTGGACGGTTGGTTTTAGATACAGCGAAACAGTGTGAAACCTGGCCAAATAGCTATTATAAAAAGTAAGTCACAATGCTACTATTGCAACGTCACTTATTATCCCGGTGAGTGCAGGCGTGAAACATAGAAAATGTTGTTGACATTGTGCACTCGCGGCCAGCTGACCATTAAGTATAATTTGTCGTGGTTATGGCTACGCGGATCCATGATGATTCAAATAGACTAATACGTTTTACTCAACGTTTTGAAACACTGGCTTCTCACTAAAACATGGCGGGGAAATCACGAGGAACAGGTAGAGAGATAACTCAGTCATCTAAAACGCTGTAAAAAAAGAGCAAACCAGAAGGACTTTAATTTGAACAGATTGTAATGAAAATAAAGCCGACCGGAACATCAATACTTATACAGCAACCTAATCTTTAGCAAGTCAACATCAAATTGACTGTTAGCTGGTTCTCGTTACTAAGCAATGGACTATCAGGATAAATGTTTTGCGATAAACTTAACTAAATGTCTTGCTTGATGTAACATCAAAATATTGACCTGCATTTGGAAACCACAAGCTGGACGATCAGTAATAGGTGTATAGTATAAGTGGTTTATGCACGGATTCTTCTAGTCTACTTTAACGCCAGGCCATTTATTTGATCGATCACTTCAGAATATTCGCATTATCACTTTCACTCAGACTTATACCAGTCCGTCCGACATAATTATCTGCGCAACTAGATGTGTATTTGTGTATTCAGTGAGTCGTAAAATTCTTTCGCACTACTGTTGTTACTGAACCAGTAGGCAAAATTCGCGTTGACACAGTCACAAGATTTCATGAGTTGGTATGCATTTTTTTAGGACAGATTTTATCCTTAGGGACGTAAATCACGAATGACAAGTTTGTAGTAAGTGTTGCTGGTCATCCTTCGCTGACTGTTGTTGCAAAATTAGATTTGATATCAATGTGTGAATCAACTTTTTGGATGGAGATTGAATCGCAGGCATCTGTTTTAAAATGTACGTCCCAGTCTAACTTACTGGAAGTTCAGATTTCACCAGCACGATAAAATAAAACACAGACAAAACTGCGTTGTTGTACCAAAATGGCTACCAGTGATGTTAATTTTAACTTGGTAGAATTGACTTAAGTCTTTAATGCTACAACCGAGGTTGTGTTGACCCTTCTCTGTTCGAGCCAAAAGCAAGTTAGGTTGCATGATTTGTGATTAAGAAGAAGTGATGTAGGCCTTTCACAATCATCTTCTGCAGATTTCATCAGTTTCATTTATGTGCAGTTGCTTTTGTTTTCACAACCGCTGTAGACAATAAAAGGGATGAGGTTTCGTTAACTTAGCTGCTCGCAGTTTATAATTTTTTAAGCTTTCCTATCGAGTTATTGTTTGAAAATTCATGTTTACTTCTTGTAAATGTCAGTCAGTAGAGAACTACCAAATTGGCTAGCCTCTGATTATAAATCATTAGTTTCGAAACTAATTAATCCATTCTTTCTACTGATGCAACTAAACTAAGTAGGTTAATGTTAACAACTGGCCGATTTCCATGCAAAACTAGTTGTGGCAGATGACAAACAAACTGATATTCCACTTTCGTGGTATACTACGTATTTCATTCTACAAGACCTAGAATTTTATTGTTACACTGTGTACTTTTCCCAACGTTAAATGTTAATGTTAAATAGTTTTTGGAGGCAGTGAATCAGAAGTTTTGTCGAGTTTTCAAATGTTGGATACATTTACAACCTTTGTCAGGATGAAATTATATTGTCTGTGTTTCTATCACGTAGGCTGTTCTCTAGAAAAACTGAGTAACTCGTCGATAGCCGTCTGGCCTTTTGTCGTTTTATCTTCTAGTGATTTATTTAATAATCACCAGCTTTACATAAGGGTTGCGTTTTCAGACAAATCCGGAAATTCCGGGTACGAGTCATTTTTTAGAGTCAATCTTTGTAGCTTCATAGACCACACAGAGGTGGACAGCAATCACATACCGAGGCTGATCAGTTAGATAACCTTTGCGCATTCGATACATACCTATGTTCGGTTAGATAAGAAATTCTCCACCAGAGCAGAGGAAAATACACGTTGCAATGAGTTAACATTTCGTTCACTTTTGTCAGTCGCAAACATAAAACATGCCAATTGTATACATCATACAGATAGGGGCAAACAAGAACTAGATACGCCTACAAGCACACCAAATGCTAGGGAATCAAAACCCTGGCAACCCGATAGGTTGCCTCAACCTATTTTGTGCACATAATAACGGCTGTTGAATTCGGAAAAGCGTCGCTTTGCAAAAAGCCTGTCACTTCGGGTTCACATTGTGCGACAGTATCTTGACTGAGTTCACCTGGTCATCTAGGTGACTTGTAATGAAGTGTTTAGCAATCGATAGCGTTGGATTTTGAGCAGTCACTTCAACAAATTGGGACTGGCATATCATCAACTGTTTCAAACATTTTGGGATGTGCTCGGCGACTCGCTGTGATAGTTGTCGATCTGTTCCGTCTATGTAAACGTCACTGCAACTGCAAGTTAATTGGTACACAACATTGAAGGCAGGATAATTTGTCAAACTTACTTCGCGAGTGCAGAGAACTGGTCCTCTAGTAGTCTGAACTACGCAGTCGCATACGTTCGATCCTGAGCACACTTTATTTTGAGCTTTATATCGTTGGCTGGATGATTACCTTTGAATGGCAAGAATAGGAAAATATTTTCTTTTAAGCCATAAATATGGGCTCAGTATTGTTATTCATATTGTAATATATCTGAATGAAGTGCTTGTGGTATTCCCTTGGTAATACGGTTTTTCTTAGCAACTCCTGTTCTGTCTGCTACTTGTCGGGGATATAGTTACACCCGACTCTATGGAACGGTGTTTTGATCAAACCAACTTTGTCCGAAATAGAAGAAAAGCGGGAAAAAGAAGATATTGACCGCTCCATGTTGCTTTGCGATGGACCGATTGTTTCGATGTGCTATCCGCATGTTTAGGGACAAATACATCCAAAAAGAGTACGATTTTGTTGGATTCACATTCGTGAGCTGAAGATCACTTAGACTGAATATCACCAAGTAAGTTAAAAAAACAAGTCAAATTGGTGGACATAACTAAAACCTAACATGTCACCAGCGTGAAACCTGAACAATAAGGATTTGGCTACATAATTTGAGACTTGGCACTCAATCATTCCTGAGAAGATGTGCGCCAGTTTTGAGCCTAACCTATCAATCATAGCAACTCGGTTTATCTGGTTGTACGTAAGTCCAGCAAAGTGGAAACGAATAGTTTCTGCCTACAATAAAATAAGATATTTAAAGTATTCATGTGGAATACTTTGTTAGCAGTTCTGACTTGGGATGAAATCACATAAAACATAACTGCCTCACAAAGGGTAACGTTCGCAAAAAAAGAAATCAAAACCCACGGAATACATTACTTGATTACTCACCAAAATGTGTCATCAGATTTTTGCTGGTTCAGAGGAGTCCTTCAAGTAAGGTAGGGGTCAGATTTTGTGGATTTGATCCAAAATGTCCGCTGGTCAACGAGCACCTGTATGGTGCGCACGATAGAGTATACACAAGGTCAGGCTTAAAGCACCTCTTATTCGAACCGTCTCCGTGCCAACTTGTTTCAGCTGCCTTGAGTGAGTTTCACACATGTGTCCATGTAACATTAGCATCTAAGGTTACCTTGCAACTTGTGTTTTCAACAGCACATTACTTCTGGTTGCCGTGGCCACGTTGACATTTTGTTGATCTTCCAAAAGTGTGTTTACTTTCCCCACAAACACGTTCTTGGTCATGACGACAAAACCAGAGCTTCAGCTTGTTTCGGGACTACTTACTTTAGACAACACTATTGGCAAACGGGGTCGACCAAACTGCGAAGCGATGCATATTCGAACTCAACAACCGTTGTTGCGTTCACAAAAGTGGTTGAGACAGTCTATCGGGTTTTGATTGCATAATACTGACTGTGCCTGTAGGCGTATCTGGTCCGTGTTTGTTCTTATCTGTATGATGTATACAATTGGTATGTTTTATGTTTGCGACTGACAAGAGTGAACGAAATGCTAACATATCGTAACATGTATTTCTTCTGCTCTGGTGAATTCTCGGAGCATCTGTTTGGGGAAGGGCAACATAAAAACACTAAACTTTAAACATCACCCACAACTGATCGCAGCTGTCGCATTCCTATAGACTTTCCAGTCGGCCTCTTTCGAACAGCAGAGACACTAGACTCGAGTTTCACTCTCATTAGAGCTCGTCATTAGTGCATATCATCGCCAGTGCTGGGCCACTCTTTCATGTGGCAACCGTGTTTACCACTGCGCCATTGACCTCACGTTAGGCACGACCGAATAATAATCGCATGTGAACGTTCAACCACTTTCGCCTGTGAGTAATGATAGTATAAATGATAGTATAAACATTACTGTAGAACCGTTTGGCAATTCTTCTGCAACAGATGACAACAACTTTTTAGTTCAATTAGCGAGAAAAGTTATTTGGAACTTTTCAGACCCCGTCGTTCTGCTTTCAAAATTTGTTCTAATTGACACGTGGACGTCGTCCACACGATATTTAGATCGGCAGTAGAAATTGTTATGCCAAGCAAGCAGACATTGACCAATCGTGCTCGTGATAGTCATCCCGATGAACCGATAGGCAATGACTTCTTGTTACGGATAGTTGTGAACAGTGGTGGTGTTGTTCGTATCTCGGGTTGATGGTTTTGGTATTGATATGTTCGTCGAGCTTGGCATTTAGGTTGCAAACGTTTCATCACCAAGCCAGATGACATCATCAGTGCGTAATCGTTTTAGCGTATGGTTCTTTGAGCGAACATACCAATACCAAAAGACTTCTGGTTAGTTCACCACCTGATGTAGTCCGCTAAATGTTTAACGTTCGGTGAAGTTATAACTTTATTTGTTGCATGTTATTACTCTGTTTAACAGAGCAACTCATCGTTTGTGATGTACAAGCCTTCATTGTTCTGTGCAAAGTAAATCTTAAGTCATCACTAATGTGGTTTGTGGACGTGGACAGTGGTTTTGCTATGCCGATGAATATATGTATAACCAGACCTGGATTTGGTGTGACGTGCCTGTTTGTGTTGTTTGTGCGTCAACTTGTCTTATAGCGTGACACGACTACATGGTGTTGTGCTTTGCGTGTATATGTCCGAAGGTATGTGAAAAAAGCGAAATGCGGAGTGGTTAAACCCCATCAGTACATTGAATCGGTATTTCTGGTTAACGGATGGTTGAACTAAACTGAATCCTGAAAACTGCTGTTCTCAGCTATCTCATCTGAACGGCCTTGGAGCCCGATGTCGCAGACAGATGCTTAAGCCAACATGCAAAGGAGATAAGGTGGGCCTTCACTGTAATTGTCCAGCGTGAAGTATGACTGCAAATTGTGTAGTTCGACTTAAGTGAAATCTCGTGTCAGCAGAAGCTAGTGTGTGTGTGTGGGAAATTTAGTATCTTCTAGTTAGCCCTAAATGACTAGATTGAGAAAACAGGAAAAGCCTTAAAGGGAGTAACATTAACATAAGAGAAGGCTAATGAGACTTGTGTCTTACAAGAACCGGAACACTTTATTCTCGTTTATTTTCAGGAGGTGCAAACTCAGACATTCATTCTTCTAGCGTGGGTGCTACTGACAAAGGTAAACAAATTTGACACAGTTTGTTCTCTTGATGAACTTGAATAAAACAATGAGAAGACGCAATTCATGTGATATTCTCCGGAGTAAAACTTCGTACATTCTGATCACACATGGACATGTAACTAATTTTAAACGAGTCAAAATTCCACAAAGCGGAAGTCATAGCTTAAGGGATTAAACAGACAGACACCGAAACTGAAAACCACAATTATGGGAGTGCCGACTACCAGGGTAGCCGCAATGTCACCACAAATTGTTTATGAACACACAGGAGAAGACTGTGACGTTTAGTAGCCGAAGCCTCAGAAAACTGGAGTATGCGTTTCCGGTTGCTCCGAAGGATCACCGAAAACGCGTAATGTTTGGACTGTATGCCTTGCAACGGAGGAAGCGGGGTGCCATCCATCGGCATCTATACAGGTGCCTGGTGTTTCTAACTGCGTCTCCGGCCATTTGGGAACATGCTGCTTAATGAGAACAGATTGTTATCAGTTTGTCCTCCGTATGTAGCTCATGCGACAGCTACGCGAGTATTTGTATAAGCGTTGAGATATGACAGACGTACACTGTTTTTTCGTAACCTCGACGACTGGTGGAGTTCTCGTTCGTTGTATTACATACAAATTTGCAGCGTTCTAAGTCCTGGGTGCAGCCGCTGTTAGACGCTTCCTGATCACTGTTGACTAGCTGTCCCCTAGAAACGGGAGTTCTAACTACACCGTCGTCTTTGGTACCGTCGCCACTTCCACAATTGGGATGACGGCTTTGGTGTACTTTTTAATGAATTATAGAGGGTACCAGTTGACCTACGGAGTGTCTGCTAGTAAGCCTAACCCTGAATGTAAGTTGTCTTCAGTGCAAATCCTCCGTGTTCTACGGGAGATCCGTCTAGAACAAACCTACCTGGACTGGACAGTACATGCATTTCGAAAGCTTCTGTCCGGTGAAGCATACAAGAAGTCTAGTCAGGACGCTTTTCCAGCCGTTGATCGGAGTCATGATGAACCCATTAGCTGTATCAGTGAGTTTGGTTTTGAGCCAGCCTAAGTTGTCAGCAGTGGATGGTTGAAGATCTACTAACTGACCAGTTGGACTCCCAAAGTGGGCTTCAACATAAATATGATTAGGCCTATATGATGGTATTTTATAATCTAGACCGAAAGCTAAGGCTTCTAACTGAAAAGAATTTAACTGTACTGAAATACATTTCAATACATACCTACTGGGATTCAGTGAAATTGGTTCTTCAGCAGGCTTCTTGAGTGACTTCTGCAAACGGTTGTTATAAGTCCGCTTCGTACAATGGACAACCGCCTTACAGAATTGTGTGAACACTATACTACCGAATAATGACAAATTTTCTACGATGGGAAGAAGACCGCAATGCATCTGACGCAAATCCACCGGTCGCGTTTGTGCAGCTTCAATATGTGCAGTCGCAATACGTCAGCTTATTTTTCCTCAACAGCCGCAGGAATTAATAGGGATATCGACCGTTATGTGTGTATTCAGTGAGAAATAATATATATTGTCAAGTTCATGAGCTATCTTGCAACTCAAGCTGGCCACACGTTGCAACAACTTGCAAGTTTCAACGGGGATTCGTCACTTTACAAATGTAGTAGTTTCCCACCGATCCACCAAAGGCGTGCACTATTGAACACACTGTTCACATGCGCAAGACAAATCTGTAAACGAGACAGTCTTGTGGAGGAATTAGAGTTGATCAAGACTGTACTACAATCAAATGGTTACACAAAAAGGTTCATAGAAAGGCACAGTAGGCCGAAACTGTCATGTGAACCGGTGGTCAATGTAAGAAAGAAGAAGGTTTATATAGAACTACCTTTTAAAAGTGATTATAACTTGCATCAAACAACTCAACAACTGGTGTATTCAATTAAAAGGACATTTAACGCAGCGGAACTCTGTGTGCTAGCCCGGACCCAGAAACTGACTGTCCCTTCAGTCAAAGGAGATCAACCTGTCGGTGCCACCTCACATTGTGTTTACCAGTTTACATGTAACTACGAAGAAAGTTACATAAGCAGAACCGAGAGGAGCTGGATCTCCAGAATGAAGGAACATCTGCCCAAATGGGTACAGAACTCTGTACTACAGAAGAACGAGAATGTGTTTGAAACACGGAGGCAACCAGCGTCCACAATCGCAAGACACGTCTTGACCACTGGACACGTTATCGACCCAGTTTGTGCATTCAGAATCCTATTACGTCACTCGAATCCAAGATTCTTGTGGTTTGCTGAAGCTGTCCCAATCAATCGACTAAGTCCGACCCCGTGTGTTCAGAAACAATTGTGCATAAACTTGACCCCTCCCTAGATTTAGTGACCTTTCTTAACCCACCGATTGACTATCCAACATACCCCCTATCTGTTCGATATAAAGCAACCGTTTCATGTTATTGTAAATTTGATACTGATGAGTCAACACGAAATGCTTGCATCTACCAGTTTTCGTATTCTAACGGTGTTGTTGAAACTTCTGAAGGGAACGAAATGTTTTAAATATCTCCAAATTTGCACAGTGTTATTCATCCATGTTCCATTGACAGTTAAAAATTTGCAAGAGCTGATTAGGTTACTTAGAATTGCCGCCCGTTGGCGAAGCACATCAAGACTATTTTGAATATAACCCGCTAATTAGTATTTTGGTATAGGATGAGTTTTGACAATCACACAAACGACGGCGTTAAAACTAAAAATTGAAGGTCAGTTTCAAAAATTGATGTCTAACGAAAATTAGTGTTCCACTGCATGGTTCGTTCTGATCTGCATATGACAGGTGGATCGTACAGACTTCTTTTTGTTTTGTGCTGTTCAAGTGAGGATTTGTTCTTAGTTTTTGGAAGAAAATCGGAATATTAATCATGGATGCATGGAGCAGTTAGAGTTTCGCACTATTGTTAGAGATGAAGTCCAGTCACACCTCAGTGTTGCCGACGTTGTACCTCTGTCTAAATATACCATTAAATATACTAATCATTTTGAGGTAAATGAAGTTGTATTATTTCTGAAGATATGGCAAAAATTCTTGTTCTACGCCTTAACCGTATTGCCGTAATTGAATGTACGCGATTAAGAAATGTTGTTTAGAAAGACATTTTCTGTTTGCTTGCGAAATTCAAGGTTTCCTTCACATTAGTAAACACACTTCAGAGTGTCTGGCACTTGACAGTCTGATGCATTAAATTGAATTCAGTTTTAATCACCGTTCACAGTAGGAACTTAAGAAACGTTTCCACTTGACTTTGAAGCGATGAACTACTGTTGATTTCGAGTATTTCCATCTGAATACACCACAAACATAAATGGTCAGATACCGATAGGCTGTTCGAATCTACACCTTGCTTGTATTGAAATTAAACGTTCTTCATCCTTTGACTGGGCCTAAAATTGGTTATTTTTAATAAACCAGTACATTTTTTAAGGGTCGATATTTCTCGGCCCCACTGATGGATCGTCATCGCTTACCAGTTTGGTCGCAACACACTGAGATTAACTTACTGTTAACATGTAATGGAAGAATGTTTTCTGTTTTGTCCTTCAAACGCAGAGATACTAAGGTAAAATATATAAACCAATTTAAAAATGACTTAACGCAGGTGAATGACTGGCGATGTTTTTCTCAGCTAAACGCCCTAGTTTTGTTTGATATTACTTACTTCAGTTAACAGAATTTATGGTGTTGACTGACCACAATTTCCTCTAGTAAACTACTTTATCTACGTCACTTCAATAAGTAAATGGGAACATGTTCGTATGATGACACTTACTATATACTAAACCAGTGTAGGAAACTCAGTACTACTAATAGGTAGGAGTCACTGTGTGTTGTTTCGAAAAAAAAATTGTGATATTTCCACCTGCTACGTTGCTTTTCATGTGTTCTGATCCGATAAATAATTTTACGATATCGATATGTAAACCTTAAGAAGCAGTGTCAGTTGAACGTTTTTGATTGATACCATGCTTCTGGTCGACCCAGTCAAAAGTGGTGGTTCGTTACCATGACGATCACATTGTGTAATGAATATGCGGTTGAGTTGCGTAATCTCTCAATATTGCAATTGTTGGTGAGTTAAGGTTGTTTCACAGTCAGTGGTGAACATATTTGAGTGCATTACACGAGGTTAACGGTTGCTTGATTCAGGATAGGCATATCAAGCATGAAACATCTTTACAAGTCAGGAGACTTTGAGAGAATGATTGAATTTTGGTTTTCGCGCGGTCAGAAAATAGGGTTATTACCGGAATTTTAATTATCGTTAAAAACTTTCGATCACGCCGTCCACAGCTTCAACTTTCTGAAGAATTAAAAATTCTTTTCTAAATACTGTTATCACTATTTTAGCTTTCAGCTGCTATATCACTTTGTAATGGGACACTATAGTTTATAACACGTTATTTTCTAGATTTCGTGATCAGGTTGCCAATTAACTCTAGGCATCAAATCAGTTTATGAAATTTTGAGGGTAGAAGAAAATTAATAATGCAACTACATATTAATTACAATTATATTTACATTCGTCTACCTAATTAAACGAGTACGTCACTTTGCTCACGGTGGCCTTTCGCACTGCTGTGTGACAATTCCTATAGTGACTGTGCTCCTTACTAGAATGTTCTAAATTAATGAGTTCCACAAATCTGTGGAGAAATGTAATGTTGCTGGGCATGTACGCGAGCAACGACTGAGTTAAGCCAGTGTGTGAGATGTTTTGAATGTTGAAATGACCGAACTGTGTAAAGCCTGGGCTTTGATTCCGTACGAACATAAACACCAAGCAAAAACAACAAAATATTTCTCTAGCTGAGCTATATGTTCAAGAGAGGGGCCTGGAAATGTCATATTTGATCTCATTCATTCATCCATCCATCCTTCCACGTGATATGTTCGAACTCCCGGAGTGGCTTGGTTGGCTACTTGCCGCGTTCGGACATGCTGTTTCTATCGCTGATTCAAATCCAGCTAAAGTCCAGATTTTTCACAGTTGGGTGTCTTGTCTATCAAGTACGCCAAACTACTTATTAGATTTGAATGTCCAAGGGACCACTGTTTAAATCATGAACGAAGGCCGAAAAACAACTAAACAGTATTTGAGGACGAGAGGTATTGCGAATAATACTCGTGGACAACGGCAGTCTTCTGTTGTGCACAATACTGACAGGATCTTTGCTGAAGGAAACCGCGACAAAGTTGGTGAAGTATTATGAATACCTCTTTATCTAAGCATATGTCAGCAACATTCAAGCCAAAGATAAACAAGAAACATTAGATGGTTGGTTCGACGTTTTCAATGTGGACTGTGACATTCTCGCATGGATCGAGAACAGTATTCACTGCTTTACGTCATTACGAATGCGTTGCAACATATCTTTTAAAGCGTTATTTACACTGTAATGATTACAACAACTTTTCCATATATATTGTGCATTCAAACCAATACCTGTTTAAAACTTGCCATAATTACTTATAAGTACCTGATTTGTTTAACCTTAAACAAAAGTTTCAACAATATTGAGTAATAGATAATTAATACATTGCCTGCACTTAGCGTGCACATTCCATACCGCAGGTGATCAGTTGGACCTTAATCTACTGCATCCGGTATTTTGGCTACGGTCTAGTTAATATATGACCTTTAGATTAACGCCATCATGTGCCCTACTGTTACCAGTTAAAAAACAATCTTCAAAATGAATCCGAAAGTGATGTTACATAATTCTGTCTATCGACAACGTCTTTAGGACAGCTGTTGCAACTGTTTCGGCCTATTTCACTTTCTTTGTGATTTCTACGAGACCACTGAAAGTGCAGTCACGTGAATGCACCTGTTCATACGACGCTCAAAAAAGCTAAAGTGGAACGAAAGAGAACTTGAATGAAATGGATATGTGAAATGACACAATGTTGAAAAGCAGGTGGTATCAGAGAACGCAGGTGAAAGAATGGTTGGCGCTTGGGAAATATTATATGCGATTTGCTAGCATTCGCCCCACACCCATGTATAACTTTATCGTTGCAATGCTTTTAGTTAATGTAAGTGACTACCATACGTTATAGAAAATTTCATGTTGAAGTGCAGTGCCGAGTAGTCACGACTAAGGTGTATCGATCGATTTACATCAAACACAGAAAGCTTGTTTGAGAAACAGACAGAGGGGGATCAAACAATGAAATTTTGCCACAAAAAATGGGCAGGCTAATTCTACATTCATGACTGTTCTATTAAGTTCTGAGATGTATGCTCATTCATGAGACTGGACGCAAAAAAATAGCAAAACATTTAATGAGCAATAAAGATGGACAACATACAACAGTAATAGAAAAGATGGATGTCTTTTTAAGCTGCAGAATATTGTAAACTAAACTAAGTTGTAAAACGAACTGGTGTTTTGCTACACTCAAACCAGCGATAAAGGCAGAATAGCTGGACACGGCAAGTGCATTATCAGCTAACCTATGAACTTATGCCAAAACTCAAAGATTTCACGTTTCAGCGAAATTACTCACCCATCCTCACTTTGTTCTATTGAAGCCCGATTAATGACTCAATGAAGTGGCTGTCAGCAAGACTTCTAGGGCAGTTCAACAAAAAGTATACGTTTGATAACATTAGGGCCTAGATCCTAAAGCAGTGATGTCTCTTCTACACGTGTTTAAGGTCACTTCAGCGTCGGCGATGACTACCTGAGTGTATTTATTACGCAACAGCTTACCGATTAGTTTCTATTGGTATAGTGCACTGACAATAAACAGTACACAAGCACTGAAATTTTTCTTCAGTATATTCTCAATTAACTCTTCAAAATGGTTGGAAACGATTTTAACTGATAACTTGTTGGTGCACCTATTGGGATTTTTGACGAAATCATTTGAAATTGTGAATATCTTGTTAAAATTCAACAAAACTAATATTTTCAGGTCACACCGTACAACTTAAATTGTGCGTTTATCATTTAAAATATTAGATCAAACTTAGTTTATTGGGGTGATATTTGCGTACTAGTATGACGGGAATACGTGGTTTTCAACAGAGCAGTATTATAGCTTTTTTTCGGTTACTATCAACTAAGTTGGATTGCAAGGATGTAGATGAGTTGGGAGTACGTCTTTCTTGCCAGTTAACGGATAAGTTTTTCAAAACCAAACTCAGTGTGCTATAGACCTCATGAGTGAGCATGAACAGCTGCTTGAAATATGTGACCAGTGAGAATCTTCTTTTGTTCAAACCTACAATCATTTTACGGTGCACAGTTGGGCTGATTCAAATGTGCATTTCAAATGTGTTTGACCGGATTCTGTTACAGTTTTTTTAAATTATGTGAAAGGCTGTTAGATCCGCTGGCATTGAGATACCTGCGGTAATCCACTCTGGCGTTTATTTTCACTGTTCTGCGGTCTATGTCCAATATACTTATGTTTCCAGTACTGCATGAAACAGAGTTATTTTGTCAGTCATGATTGCTCATAGTTACCCCATAACAAAGCTTTGGAAGTTAGGACTTTAGCTAGGCCCCTAATTCTTAGGTAGTTCTGTTTGAACAAATATAATAAGAATACGCAAACAATGTAACACTCATTTGGAAGAAAAACTTCAATATAGGTCTAACGAGTTAAACTGGTGTTCGACGATTCTGAATCCTTTATAGGACGTAGCTTATTCAGTGTCAGCTACGGTTACACCAAACTTTGCAAGATTCTTCACTGCTGGTGAATGCCTGAGTCACCAGTCACAATCCTTCTTCACCGTCATTCTATACTGTAGTGTGTCATTATGTGTACTGCCAGTTGATGCCACTGCATTTGTTTAGAATAGCGTAATTTCAGTGCTAAGACTTCAGTTTCCAGGATCTGAAATTTATGCATTTCACCTACCACTTGAATAGGTTGGTAATCATTTCCACTGTTTGGTGGACTGCGACCTTTCAATTGATTTGATTTCTCGATAATACTTGCACTATCAATGTTGTGTAGTTTAGTCTGTTTGATAATCTCAAGGATGAGCATTCTGAGCATTAAACAAAAGCTGAAGTGCATCTCAGTGAACATGACAAACAATGAAGCGGAAACTCCAGATAGGTTTTGATTCTGTTTTACTACGTAGTAAATTTGATAGACAGGTATTGGGAAGAAATATTCTTCGTTTTCTAATGAAGTGTGACTTTCGATGAAATGGATGGATGTTTTGATTCATAATCATAGTATTCCGACGGATTTCTTGTTTATGGCAACAAACATCACAACTCTGTTCTATCTGTTGCTAACTTGACAGGGAGTGTTTGTTCGTTAGGAAATTTCAACGGATAAAAAGTGAATGCCAGTTTATCGTCCACCGATTAATCCTTGTGGTTTTTGTTTCCTTAGCTTACAGAAAAAGCCTCAAACATACACCAGTTAGGATATCTGAATAGTACTATAAAATGAACAGTACGTAAATTGTTACAATAATGTGTTTGTCTTTACTGATGTAAAGTTATCAGCCTTGAGTTATTTGAACGTAGCCCAGTGTTGAGCATTTTTTAAAACTTTTACTGGTCACTACTATCTGATGTGTGCGAAAAACGTGATATTCAGAAGGTCAGCAAAAAACCAATAGTCAGAAACCACGTACTTCATCATTTTTTGAACACATTTTAGCTAAGGCACTTAAAGCAGTAAATTTTGCGTATGAGACAATAACACTCATGACTTAGCAGGTAGAAGCCGCCATGAATGTTGATTAAGCTTTGATCAGAATGAAGACACTTCGTCTTAAATGATAAAAGTTAACGTACAACTTTTGATCAACCTTCCTTACAAAGCACTACACGATGAAAACAGTGTAGATTGCTGAAGGACTCTACACGTAAATCTGGCTTAACTGTCAGTAAAGTTATTTTGTTTACATCAATAGGATATCTTTTCATCTGAGTTTGGAACTCTGTTTTCGTCCACTGACTGCATTCAGTTTGAATTCAAACATCTCGTTCTTCTTCTTCTTCAGTCTCTGGGATATCATACCGTCACGTTTAAAATTGACACATTTCTCACCTTGGTAATGCCTACCCTTATTATCTAGTGATTCAGAAGGGAACCAGTGATATTTTGATGAACGGTTTGTACTAAATAATTTCGTAATCGAAGTTTTGTGGACCACATTTGAATGACAAAGATAATAGTTTATCTTGAACGAGGTTGACAAGCTCTACGGTGCTTCCTTTGCAGTTATAAGGTCTCACTAGGTCTTCCAAGTCAAAATTCTACGCGTGCATCTGAGCCAATAATGTCAATTCTGTGCGGTATTAGCCAAATCGTATGTGATTAGTTCCGAAATACATTGAATCACACGCACCGAAAATTTCCAATTTTGTTGCTAAGTTACAAAAGATGCTGTAACTTGGATGCAAGCAACCTCATATCGGTGAATTATTGTACAATAAAATGGTATTAATATTCAGTTTACCAGTGCAACCTGGAGTCTATGAAGATTGTGAACGGTAAATTACATTCAAAATCCTATCCCGAGTTTCATAGAACACGATAATGAAGTAATTTAAAACGCGTTGAAAGAGTTTTGTTTGTGTTACTCCTTTGACGGTTATGTGTTTGAGTTCCCGGGTATCTTTATGATAGAAGCACTGAAACAAGCAATTGTTAGAACGACCATGGGAGTAGTCTGTCTGAATTTGTAAACTCAGACGCGTTTTTAATTCCATTAAACTATACCGAACAGAAGTTTAATCTCGTGAAACATTCGCAAGGTTACGTTTACCATTTCATCTTTCAAGTTTTGCCTGCTTGGTGAGCAACAGCCCAGTTAGGCTTGTGCCGGTCCCGGAATAAACGTTTCACCGATATTCACCACCATTGTTGCGTTTAAAGGTTAAAGAAGATGTATCTCCTTGAAGGGTTGGTACTGTTGTTAGGGGAATTTAGTATTTCGCGTGTACTGCTGTCCCGCACTGCTCGGATAAGTACCCAGCAAGAGCTTCACTACTCTTTCAGGGAGATTAGAGGTACCAGAAAGGTTTGAGTATACATTCTATTACTCGATAGCACAAGGTGACCAAAGGTTAGGCAGTTTTATGGGTTCGGGTATTATTAAGCTTGCCCAAAATTTGATCTTTTGTGATGTGTGAAATTTCTGATCCGCAGTATCTCTTTGTTCCACTTGGTTAATTTGGAACTTACAGCCAATGGGCGAATCTTAAGAGTATTTGCTTAAACCTACTCACTCGTGCTGCTAATCAGAACATTCCAGTAGGCGTTGTGCTTCTGATTGTTTTTTTTATGGCACTGGCTACACTGTCTTTCCCATGTTTTCTGCTCTTTCATACTAGAGATTGTGAACATACACGTCAGTAGCTTGTGTCTGTCTGATTGTGGTTGTGGTCCCTAATGTGAACAAACTCAGTCCATTTTTGCTGACCGCTTCACAGCGTGTGAAAAATTTGTTAACCAAATACAATGATTCTTCACAACGATTGCATACGTTCATGTATTATTCGGTGCCTCTTTCTCTATAAACAAGTCTTGTGCCTCAACAGCTAGTTGTACAATCATATGCACACACGGCGTAAGCTCTCCGTGTATGCAGTAAACAGTTAATTGTTTTTGAATTTGGTAAACATTTGCTCGCATAATTAAAAATGTGTTTTGTTAACTAGATCCCTAACATTCTTTTCAAATGAATGTTCGTTCGTAGACACACATTTTCCGTTCGTTTGTTCAAAATGTAAAACCAAAATCCCGTTACTAAACTGTAGTGGGTCTCTTTGCATTTTGACTTGGAATATTGAGATGCAGCATTTTGCATCCAGTCGAAACTTCCATTATTCGATACTGTACTATGGTGGTCAAAAGTTCCTTGCGAATATTTTTTACTTTATATTAGTTGTGTATTGTTTTTGTAGGATTTCACATAATTTTCTCCTTCTTAAATAAAAGTTGTTTGAACAGTATAACGAAACCATTTTCTTGGCTTCTCGAACGGTAAAGATGCTGTTTAATTCAACTCACTGGCTTTGCTGACTAAAACCACAGTCACTTCATAAATGTTTGATTTATATGTCTAGGTTATAAGCGCGGTTACACAACAAGGCGACAAACCGCGGTTGATACTGAGTAGCCTTCATGAACATTGAATGTTTGCTCGGTGTAAATCACACATGAAAACTAAATATGCTGATAAGAATTTGGGGATTTTGTCCGATAACATTTGAACATTGTTCGCAGCACGTTGCAGTCTCCGTCTTCCCATAGACCTTTCAGTCATCTTTGTTCAGACCGAAATATTATACTACAGTTCTTAATCTTGTTATAGCTCTCCAGTAGTGCATATCCCCACCACGTCCGGGGTTGGAACTCCAGCCACATTTTTACCGGGCAACCCTGTCGATCACCTCGGTTAAGCTTTAGATTAAAACTAAATGTTTTCAGCGTCTTACCGTGAAAATACTTCATGTTTTTCACGGAAAGTTGTTAGTAATGCTAGATGTTTGCCGTATGAAAATTGATGTGTTCATGGTATGTGAGTAAGTGTGTCTCATTCTATGATTTATACCATCACCGCTTTTCACCTAAGGCACTACCAAACTATGGTGTACTGTCACAACATCACTAAATAATTCCTCGGTTAGGCCACAACGAGTTGAACCCAAAAGGAGTTGTCGGGTTTGCAACGGAGGGTCGACATGTTGCGAAACGGATAACTCTTTTCGTTTCAACTCGTTGTGGCTTAACCAAAGAAGTACTTAAAAATTAGCACCAGCACAACGCACAATATGCTTTCCTCACCCGCTCTGTTTACGGTTCGGTAATACTAAATAGTGTCACAACATTTTGCTTTTGGGGCAAATCTTCCTGGTTAAAAATTGCTTTTGATGAATCAAAATCGCGAAACCATGAGCGCACAGGCTGGTGGCCCCAACCCTTAGAGAAGAAATAATACGACAGTTTTGTGTGACTAAACTTTACCTCGGTGGAAATTAACGGGGTATGTTGTTTAAAACAAAACTGGATATTACTCAAGGTTAGCTGTATCTTACACGTTTCCATTTACTGTTTCAGTCAGCCTTTTCAAAATGAAGCGTCATGTCAGGGTTTCTCGCTTGCTGCATCTCATCAGCAGCTCATATATTTGTCGAGGCAGGAATTCGAACTCCGACCATCGTTCTCATCAAGCAACCATGTTGACCACCACACTACTGACTTCACGTTAAGTGCGATCTAATCATCATACGCGCATTTCCAACCACATATGCTTAAGAGTTATAGCCAGATTAAGTGATTGCCTCGAGAGAAAACGTAGTAACTGTCCTGTTAACTCTAATCACTGAACCCTCAATTAGGGCTTTTCATCAAATTGAAACGGCGAACCACGGACTTTTTGGGCGATATCTTCCTTGCCAATAATTAGTAAAGGATTTTTATGAAGGCAAACCGAATATCACTAACAATCTAGCTTGTTTAAGCAATGCTCATAGGGAGTATCGTGACAGATTATAAAGCCTTTGACGAACATACTTGGCTTATTTCCGTGTCAAACAAAACCTGGCTTGTAAACAAAAACAGGACCGCGGTCACAAGCTCATTCTACTAACGAAACAGTTGAGCATAATGCAACGTAGTTCTGTCCATTGAACCAGGCAAATTTCTCACTGACTTCAATAGACTCGTTGTGGGTTCGTGTGATGGTAGACATCTGCAGATGTGAACTTGTGATATTTGTGGCGATCCAACCCAACCTTCAAATAACGTTCGAAACTTGCGAATGGTGCTTATCAGTGAGGACGCCGTTCAGACGGATCTATGGAACGTCCAATATGCTGTAAACTAACATGGACGGAAAAATACATGAACTTCATGAGTTTTGCTCCTGTTGCACACAGTAAGTCACTATTACATTCACTGTTTCACAGAGCGCCAAGAATATGTTCCCACGGTAGATTACTTGTCGAACAAGCAGTGTTGTATGAAACGCTTCTTGCTAACAATTCCCCAGAACGTTTCATTCAGAAATGGAGCAAATTTAATTCTACAAAAAATGCAAAAGCGGAAGCCTCTAAAAACGCCGTTTGTATCAAACCACCCGTCAGAGCTGATTGTCTGATAAACACTTTTGGAAAGATGATTAGTGCCTCATTAAAACTTGTGTATGATGCAGCAAAGTCTGTCCTGCTCCCATAAACGACCAGCTCACCTGTGTCCCCGGTCAAGAGCCAAATCCCGATTTTTCTACCAGCCATTGTATCTGTCAATTTTCTTGCAATTTCGGAAACATACATCGGAAGTACTGAAAGGATGCTGCTGACCTGGGTCAAGGAGTACACTCCAAATTAGTTGAGAGTTGTACTGACTAACCCACCAATGAGTGACACTCAGTGAAAACGAAACGCAGCTTCATCAGTTGCAAAGCACTTATCGACTACAGTTCACAGTGTCAATATCACATCTTCTTTTAAGGTCTTGAATGCTCACGGTTCACAAATTCTCAAGTATATTGAAGCAATGTTGATCAGCCGTCGACAGCCGGTCCTGTGTACTGTTACTCCTTGTTTACCGTGGTTTTAGCCGTGAGTACCAGTCAAGATCCAGTCCGATTCGTACTTTTACTCGTTTCATTTAAGTCTTGCTTGGCTTTGTTTTCATGCCAGTCACGATTACGACTGGCGAGAGTGTGGGAAATGAATTCATATCATGATTTATGTTTTCCGAATACTCTATTCAAATGGCCAAAAGAGACTCAATGTTTGAAGTATTTTGTGTGTTCAGTATTTCCAACATCTTCACGCTTTAATCTATATGTCCATATGGAAAGTTTATGAAGTTGAAATAATCATTATTATTAGAGAATACGCCCTGTACAATTGTATTATCATCATCTAAAAGCCAGCAAACTTGCAGCTTCAGGTAAGTGGATTTGCGGACACTAACCACTTACACAAAGCGGATTGTGTATTTTAATTCTGATATCCCTCATAGTGTACGAACTCACGTTTAGATTGTATCACCGGCTCCAGTGCAGGATGGATCTCATCATAGTCGACTGCATCATATACGACAATGAGGCTCGTGTAAGAAGGAAGAGAGACTATATGAAGTTCCACCTGGATTGCTTACATCAGACGATATAATTAAGAATTTCGTTCAGTATCTCACTTACAACCCTCCGAAGAATTACTTACTTCCGAAACCACATTCTTAGTTGACCTCGAGAAGACCAGCAAGGATTTAACTACAAAATGTACAACTTCAATAAACACTACACCTTATGTTATGAATACCGACTGAAACGCTTTCACGTGTAGAACCTTGGAATATGAGCTATTTTTTTACTCCCGAAGGGCGTGTACTTTTCATATTTCACGGTGTATTTTCTGCTGCAAAAACAACCATAAAACCAGGTGTCAGTTTACCACTCTGTCCATATCAAGTTGATGTAAGTTGGCAGGAAAACAGCGCACCGCACGTGTGCACCAGCATTCAAAACTTTGATTGACAAGATGATAGCCAGACACACTGCGTTCTCTAGATAGCAAGCCATACTATAAAATTACTTCAGTTCTACAATAGTCACATCGATTTATGCTGTGTAATGACATTAGATGAAGGCATTCCTATAGTGCGTAACTTCGTAAGTAAGCTGGATGTTTGAACTTCATACGATAGTCATGCGTTAACACATGAACCTGAGTTTGCCTCGTTGCTATATAAGATACTTTAATCGAAGATGTGTATGATTATTAATCATAAAATTTAATTTGCATCAGATTTTATTAACATTCGTGATTACCTGCCTATTTATTTATAAAGCCTGCCGGTCGAAAAATAACTTCTCAGGTAATCCTCACTGATAGCACTCACTTTCCGTCTGACACTTTGGAGAAACGGGAGTGTAACAACCGGATTGTATAAAAGGCACGAATACACTTTCAATATTATAAAGAATAAACCAAAAATGATGACCATGATATATCAATCGTTTAACCAGTGAAATTGGGTGTTATCTTGGATTAGATTATGTTCGTCGAATCTGGCAAAAGAAAACAGATTGAAATATTATGCTTAATCTGCATTGACGTTACTGGTCATAGCACTGTCTTAGATTCTAGCGGTTTGTTTTTAAAATGTGGTTACTTCAATGTGGGTTTATCCAACTCTATTTTCAACGATACGATAGCCAATTTCCACTATGTCATTCTTACTCTAATAGTTACCAGTAATTCGGAAAGTGTTTTAAGCCGGTACATACTTGGCAACATGATGCTGATATAGTTACAACATTCTTTCAGAAAAACTTGAAGAGTAACCAAAGGTTTTTGACACGTAACGACTTTACTGTTGATCAAAGTCCATTCTTTACAAGAAGCCAACGAAGCCGTAAATCGGAGAGGTAAGTTATTTGATGAATCAGTTTAAGAAAGAGTCAACCGTGACAGGATATCATCCCATAATGAACTGTAGGTTTACGTTAAAGTCCAATTGACCTTTTACTACTGTGTCGTTTTAGATGGCCAATTGACCAGATTCTTACGAGAAACCGGACAGAGCAGGTTCATTCTGACTGAAAGCAGGCAATATTCAGTTCAGTGTGTATTGTACAGGATCAGCGCAAGCATCTCAATACGATGGGGTTGGAAGAATACGCTCGACTACAAACGGGTGCTATATTGATGGTTTCGTTTTGGTTGAATACAACAGCCAGAAGTGACACTAAGTTGATTTGCTTCGTGAATAACTTATTGGAAGTATTCTTTAAAATGTGTCAGTCCATTTTGCTTTCTGTGCATTTGCTAATACCTTGATGCCAATATTGTGAAAAATGGAGGTATTTAGAATATTCACACACTAGTTTCCACGAAACCACAATTTATTCTCCTTTTATAACCTCTGGTTGAAGAATTTAACTGACTGAAGTTACTTAATACAAATCCGATTGGCTACACCAGCTGCTGCTCCACAAGCAGTTTCATTTAGTACGAATCCATAGAAAACGTAACAACTTGATAAACTCTGTTAGGTTACAGTACCCGATTCTATCGACGTCGTTTGGTAGCACCATTCAGATGATGTCTGGTTAGCACATTAAAAGGCGGCAGATTACAACGGAAACTACAGACGTCGGTTGCCGTTAATTTTAGACCAAGAAATTCACGTGAACCCTTAATGAGTCTAACGTGAATTAGTTTGTGAGCAGAATTGTTACATATTTTTCCATTTGTTGTCGTTGTGTGCGTTAGACAATGCCTCAGGTTCGGTAGTACAGCCAACCAGCGACATCAAGCTGCCTTCTACTTGGTTGAAGATTTTAAGGGTTTCGTATTCTATTGAGAACTATTACTAGATTTGTAGCTACTTCGTGGTAATAAATAAATGTTTGAAGTCAGCAAACATATGACTAAATAAGAAAAGTGAGTTTGACGCAGTTTTCGAGACTATTTATTGGCACTGGTAATCAACTCAGCAATCGGTGGTCGGAAGTCAATAGATGCAACAGTTAGCAAGTGTTCTGTGGTTTCAACTGGAATGAGGTGCCTCAGTCCCACTCACCACTCACCGTTATGAGACTCTTTAAAATGTGGGCGTTGCTGACAAGCAAGCTTAGTTGAGAGTCTGTACGTGATCATTAGGACGTGTGTAAACTGAAGTCTATAAAACCATATTCACAATATCTGCCGGTAGGAACGTGAGCCAGAATTTAACTCTTGGTCGGAACATGAGTGGATGCTACTGAATAGTTCTCAAATAAACCAGACACTTACTTTTATTATGCTGTTTCAAAATGGAGTGGCTTAGAATGTCTGCAGTCCAGGCACACCCAAAAGCGAGTTTTACTGTGGACCGACTAACCTTCCACACACTGCTGGGCACACAGACACCTTAGTGTTGGCTGTATTATTGAACGCCCAAATAGGCAGTCAGAATGTGGCTTAAATAGCCTGCAATTTTAAAATGTTCATGAGAAACGCCATGTTGAACGCTCGTAATCCGTGTGTTCCAACACATGCTGTTCCACTTAACTGCTCGACTTATTCACACGAATTTGTGGAAGTTGTTCTCCTTGGCACTTAACAGGTGTCGCTCCAACAGTGATTATCAAAGACCTGGTTACTTCCTGTTTGTTTCGAGTAGGATGAAGAATGCTGGAATCAAACCAACAAATTATTCTCCAAAACCGTAGTCGTAGCCTATTCATCTCCGAGTCCTTTCCGTTTCATTACAGTCACACGGTCTGCCTCTAGGTAAATCCAAATGTAACTTAAACATCATTCTCAAATTATTGCAACGTTTGGGTTCCCAAAATTTTTCCGTTGGTCTCTTTTGAGAAGAATCGTAATGATTGAACTTGACTTTTGTTTGTACTCGTCAAGTATACTGAAAACTCGTTTTCTCTTAATCGTATAAGTCAGTACAGTAAATTTTAGGTTGATGTTTCAGCATTGGGATAAAGAATACTTTATCTCATATTTGAGGGATGAAATAACCTTATCGTTTCTTGGTAATGATATGTTCAACAAAAAGCCGCTTTCACATTTTAACGCTCCCCAACCTTCCATCTCATGCACTCACACGACTTTCTGTTGTGCTGTGAACCCCAGTTGGTATACCAAACCCTGTTATTTTCCCAGGACATCTCTCAAAAGGTTTCTCAGGTACTTTTTGTCTTCAAAAGATCTATCAAGTTACTGTGGTTTTTCCAATGCGCAAACCGTTTATAAGGCTCCCCAGAGAGCACAGTATTTCCGCAAAAATACGATCCGGCAAGGCGGACTTTCTAAGTTTGGATTCTTCTAAATTAATTTCTAATTTCCGAACCGGTTTCAGACATGCGCATTTAGTTTCGCGCATCCAGTCACATTCTTCTGTTATTTCATTTCATTAAACTTTAGAAAGAACAATCTCCCTACTAGACAAGCAGCCACGAAAATTAATTAATTGTTTCTTTCTGCGAATGCCGATTAGAAAGATTTATTAAATTATCCACACTCGTTATTCCAGTCATCATTGTTGCGATCGGTACTAGTCTAATTGAACCTACCCTCTTTTGCTGAGGATGTGAATGTAGAAAAAGTATTCTATTATCGATTACGCCCAAGTCTATTGAAGATTCTATCTTTAGTGGAATAAGTGTAAAAGTGAGTACGACTGACAGTTACTCAGTATAGGCTAATCGAGTCATTGAAATCGTAAATTGACATAGAAATGGCTCCATTTATCATGATTATCACCTCCAAGATCGTTGATTAGAATCTCTATTTAGTTATTCCTAAGCGAAAAATGCAAGCCAAGGTTTTGAATCAGAAAGTAGATTTCTAAAATGAAATTTACCGTTAAGTGCGACTGACGACCATCGAGTGTGCAGTAACTACGAACGCCTGGAGGGCAGAGTCATGTTAAATGTGATGTTTTGTAACTAACACACATCAATTGGGTTGTAAATATTAAATTGCTCATTAAGAATGATGCTCGAAAATGGATGTTATCAATATATGTTAGAACATATTTACGATGAACACGCAGGTAGTTTAAAGAATAAATCATTACCAACTTGTGCATCCCATGAATATCAGTTTATGAACTGATGACCTAAATGTTTTGCACTCATTGAGCAGGCAGTTCCTATGTATGCATATTTGGCGTCAAACTAGCCCTTGGGTTAGGAAGAGGATACGGCACTGTTTTGTCGATTAACAAATGTGTTGTCTTTCGATAGTGTGCTGTAACCATGATCTTTAGTCTGTGCGGCGCACAATTTCCACCTTCCAACAATAAAATGTTTCCGTAAAGTTGAGATCATATAAATTCCTGTCAAATTCATCATAGGTTACATATAAATTAAATTCTTGTGGACAATACTAATTCACCCATTCCTTTTCTGTTTACAGATAGTTTAATTGCATTTTAACTGTTGGTATTCTGTCTGTCACCCGAAGCTGTTTATTTTGTAAAGCTAGCTGGACATCAAGTTGCCGGTACTTGCTTCAGTTATCAGTAATTGATGTTCAGTTGCTCACTCTTCTCTTCTGGACGCCACCTCAATGAGGGACTTTCACAAAGCAGCAAGTTGAATTACCTGTGAGAAGTTGTGAGCCAATTCAGACAGCATAATTAGTAGTCTAAGGTGTTGTATACGCTTGATGTTTATTGTGAAACCCGAGCCTACTCAAACAACGTTTTCACATGACTTATATTGACTGTAATGATCGCCAAAGCGTGCCACTGATAACTTGTTGGTTCGTTGTGAACTGACTAGGAAACCTACTGGGGATGCTTTTGTTTACGAAAGTAAAACCCATATTATAAACACAGTATCAGCTGACTTAATTGCTTACCATCTGAAACGAGTTAAGCCATGTCCACAAATTGGTTATGTTAAACTCCATTTTCCTCTCTCAAATGATGAGCTGCATACTGTGGACCAATTGACTGAGGTGAATTCTTTAACTGTAGGTCACACTGGTCTGTCAGTTGACATGGAAGATTTAATCCGTCAATCTAATCCACGAGCAAAAGAGGTGATCTATGTCAACATCGACAATGAGTTATAGTGACATGAACAAATCGGTACCTATCAAAAGTATCTCGAAATTCCCAACTTTATTTTACCGTGCACAAATACCCCAGGACTGGCAACGAATAAATGTGTACATTTTCACTGGTTAATTGGTACGTAATTGGGTTCGGGCAGATGTGTATTCACTCATGATTAACATAAGAGGTTCGATCGATTGAATCCGCTTAATCTCACCGTTTGGACATTCTGTGTATTTTCTGCGTTAGGTTAGAACAAGGTCCTTCACTTGTTGATAAAAAAACCGGTTTGCCGGCATTATCTACACCTCTGTTCACAGACGGGCGAACAGTTTGTTGCCTAGAGAAGTGGTTTCGCAAGCAATGCATAAATATCTGTCATATCATTTACTTGTGCTAATTTGCAAACGTGTGTGTCTAATGTTTGAGCAGTAGAGAACATAAAGGCAACGTACAAAGACTCTGAGTCCATTTTAAATTGCAGGGAGATTTAGTTGATAATTACTGGTTGATGGCTGATGGCTCTACGATAAGTTATCTGATAACTAAAAGCTTTTTGGAGTTAAGTAAGGATAGTCGGCAAAAATTTATAACTGACTATTTCTACCTGATAAATTCGAAAATTCAGAAAATGTTGTAAAGACAGAAGATTGAGAACCAGATAACTGAACTTTCTGCGCATTCATGGAACTAAGTTCGTACATAGATGTGCACTAAATATGGGAAAATTTGCCTGCAGTTCATTTTTTTCTGCTTGTCAGGCACAACGTTCATCTGCTAACGATAACTTCAATTTGGGTGTGAACGTTTTACAAATTTTGCAACTAACATTGGTTGTCGGAAAGACCTATGTAGGTCTGTATCGTTTCTGGAATGTGATAATAGGTGCATTATACATTGTACCGAATTTTGACAGGTTGACAAGTTTACTCAGGTTGTTCACAATGTCCCTACCAGTTGTATATGAGTAGTTCTGCTAACAAGTCCAGATACGAACAACTGCTCATATTGTCATAAAACGAAGGTAAACTGATAACTGTGCTTAGTGTCGATGAAGCACCTAGTCCATTTGCATTCTGTTCAATCTGAATGCTCGCGGTCCATTTTACGTCACCAGTATATCACAGTCGAAGCCGAAATATTTTTGGTTGCTTTCAAAAACCACTTTATTTTTAGTGGCGAACACATAATTAGGCAAGTGGCGGCAACTGCTTTGGTTTTGTAGTGTAATATAACAGTTAAAGTTATCTAGTGTCTACTTTCACTTAGTGAGATTTCTGACTCTAGACAGTCTGTTGATTTAAAGCATTGAGCTTCAACATTTTAACGAAAACATAACAATAATGAGGTCCACTTAAGAGCACGCTACTCAAATTGAAGCACACTGAGATCGTTGATCGAGTAAGAGAGATTGAAAAATAGCTATCCATCTTGGGTGTTTAGTTGTTGTTCCATACTGATCGAAAGGGTTATTAATGATGACTTTTTGCCTACGCTCTAAAGATTTAGAACATTTTTGCATGTTATTCGGCGTTGAACAAAAAACAGTGACTGTACGTGGCACTTTGATTAATCATGACAACCAATTGAAGGAAGCGGACGAATATTGAATTCTGTCTGCATACTAGAATGGCAACGCGTGCAATGAAAACATGCGAATTAATCTCGTTTTCATTTGAAAGACCACGTTTTAGAGGTGTCGTGCAAAACACAACTCTCTAAAAGTATTCGGAATAGTTGAGATCTGAATGGGAAAGTGCTACATTCAATCTGGAGCCTGAAAGTTGCGCAGTAACTTCTGAAGTATTGGTTTTACAAAAAAAAACGACAACTCTGGAAGAGTGAAGTCTCTCTTATATGTTCGTTTGTTTGACCCTAAAATGAGAACGGCCTGACATAACGTGCGTCATATTTTAGCTGAGTAGTACGGTTGATCAGCGGGCCAAGTACAGACATTTCTTTGGACATGTCTTTGTAGCCCGTAGGTTATGAAATCAACGCTCATCCAATATTCGTCTACTGAGGGCTGAGATCTGTGAGCCATATGCCTAATTGATTACGACAATCTACAGTACGGTTAACGGCTGCTTCAAAATAATTTGATGATGATGAAGATGCCTGGACTGGACACTTAAAAAATATCTTTCCCTTAAATCGATTTGATAAGTGTTGTTGGCACCTAACAGTTATTGCAAGACACACAGAAAAACAAATGCACGTGATAGCACTGTTGTTCGGTGGGCAACAATGGGCTGTGTGACACTAACAAGAATGACACCCTTCAACCTCTTTGTCCCTCTAAATGAATGTATCCTAAATGCAATATGACGGTTGCGGAATCATCACAACGGGCTACAAACAAATGAAAGCTCGGTGAGTTTTCAGTCACTGGAAACGTTATTGACGAGACATGAACATAAACCAAGGAATCTATTCGGGTAATTATTCCCAATCAAACTTGCTACGGTTGGCAGTATCTGTTAGGGATGAACCTGTCACAGTGACCGTAACCAAAGGTCACCTGTGCATAATGCTCATCACGTGTGACATGCGCTGCTACACATGTGATTCCATTCACACTCATCGAATGTCCATTGAAAACCCTACGGATTATGACTAGGAGGCGTATGAGTTCGACCTCTTTGTCCAGCAGGTCATTCGTAGTATCTGCCTTTGATCTGGCTGCTACCTTTTGGCCCATGTGACATAGTTGAGACAGCAAGGACTAAAATTCTAGTTAGCATAGCCCACTGGATGAAATACCACAGAAACATGACTACTACGCCAAGATAACTGAGAAAGTCACAATAAGAATAGTCAGCACGTCGCTTTACTCACATAAATTGAAATCTATGACGCTATAATGCTTCCCATCTAATGTAAGCATACTCATACCGATCAGAAGATGGCTGATCTAGAAGAAAAGTCACAGAAGCCAGATGAATTCTCAAGATCCCTTGAAACTTTCAAATCTCAGTAGGAAACTATCAAACATATCAGTTTTATGTTGGTGAAAATCCTCAGGTTTATCCACTTCTCTTCGAGCTTGTTCAGCCCAAAAGTGTATTTGTTATTTCCGTCTTGACTTGTTGACTCGGTAGTTCTTTATGTGCATCAGATCTTGAAAATAAACCATTTTAACCGTCATTACTTAGTTGGATCACGGCGTATTCAATAGCAACTATTGTTGGCAACAGAATAAATTTAATTGTGTTTACCAGGCCTACTAATTTTACCTTGTATAAATGCCCAATGTTGGTTAGTTGTGGATCAAGTGGGCCATAATTATGTGGATATTTGGTTTCGTTGAATTGTTATCAAGCTAGTTAGTCAATGCTTACTGATCCGCTGAAAACAATAATCGGGCCCTTTTTATTTTAAAGTGTTTGTGAACACTCACCAGGTCCGGTTGTTTAGGTAGTAACAGTGCCCAATGTGTATCCTGCAAAAATTTAAATGTGCTTTGCAATAGCTTGGAATATTGTCTGAGCTTGCGAGATTGAATGTGCTTGTCGTGGTCATAATTACATCACCGAAGGCACTTTAAAACTAAACTGTTAATCTAAAACAATCCAGAAGACAGTGTGCTCTTTCACTAACCGTGTGAATATTTTGTTTACTCACGGTAGTCACGTGTGTTCTGCGGACTTTCGTTGGTACAAAATTAAATTTATTTAAGTTGACTTTTCAGACAAACACGTGCAAAATATTGAGTATTTCTTTTATTATGAAAGACTACCGTAGAAAGTTGGAACAATGTGTTGGCAACCAATCGCAAACGTCTTTTTCTACTGGAAGACAGTTGAGGGAGCTGAGGAGTTCGTCAAATAGCGCTGATGAACACTGTCTGATAAGTTTGCTAATGATGTTGCGATCAAATCAACGGTTGACGAATACAAATCTTTACGGAAATGTTTAGGGAACGCGACCGAAATGTGGTTTGTTAAGCGACAAAGAACACTCAACCACGTTTTTATACACAAAAATTTGCCGTTGTTACAAACGTTGCGCCAACAGTGAACAGGAAGAAGTATTGACTGTCGATCTGTTAGTTGTAAACATTTATTCCTGGCCCAGGTTTCCATTATAGCATATGGAAGCTCATTTCAATTTAGAACGAGTTTCACTGAACAAAGCGGAGTCTTTCAGACCGAAACAAATGACGGCCACATTTTTTTCATACTTAGTTGGTATAGATCGAGGGAATTCCTCCAGGTCGGCATATTTGGTTTTCCCGTAGCTGACCTTCAAAACCTCGGTGTTTACCACAGAAGTCACTTCTGCATTTTTTCCTTGTCGCAGTTCCCTCAGAAAGTTTAGCTTTTCTTTTGACTTTCGTGTTGTTTCTCTTGGAAACTGTATGACTAAATGCCGTGTGTGTCACCGAGTGTGTCACCACACCCGATTTAGCTCCATCTTTGTAACCTAAACATTTTAAAGCTGGTGAATAAATCTCACAAAACACATTTGGACTATTCTCAGTATTGTGAATTTATTGTGTTTCTGTGGTGAAAATCTACTCGATTCACCGCTTATCCAAACCTCGACACAATAGGAGTTATAACAAAGAACCAATCCAAACGCCGAGTTGAAGATACCACACCAGGATTGGACGAACAGTCTCAATGTTACGCCTTCTGTGATTCGCTTATTTCTTTGTTCCCTATTACACCAATTAACGTCCAGTTTGTGACTTTGTAGGTGCTAATACGACCAACCAATGAATGACTATGATTTCTTTAATACTGTTGTACATCCATAAATTCGGCTTCTTGTCTCATGAATAGGAACTGCTTACTGCAACTAGTACGAGGTCTTCTCCTTATTACTTGCGTGGGAGGTTTCAATCCGAGTACGATTTCTAGGGCTATTCGAAGTCCCTAATTCCGAGTATTACAGTTTTCTGTCCATCGCTTGGCAAAAGGCGCCTGCTGTTAAGTTGTTGGTTCCATCTGATTTGTCCGCTATCTTTGCAGTCAACATTTACATATGAAAACTATTCACATACATCACAGACGCTGCGTTCTTTGGAAAGTGTTTTGGAACTTCTTGGTTATATACATAAGTTTCTCTTTTCTTCAGCACGTAGGAGCATACAGACGGATTTTCACCGTTTTGGTGTGAAAGTGTATTATGTAGTTTTAAATAACCACATGAAGTGTGAATCGAATGTACTATATAAATGATCGCAGCTCTTACATCCCCGTGGAAGTTCCAATCAACCAATCTCGAAAAGAAACACTATATTTGAGTTTCGTTCATCTTAGAACTTGTCAACTTGTTCGTTGAGCTCAGGCCACCCGGTTATCTCGCTGGGGTTTACGGAACCGTTGTGTTAATGAGCAATGCGACCAGAATTCACCGGCGAATGTGTCTGCGCACGTGATCATGGAGATTCGGCCACGTAATTTACAGCTAGTGGTGCAGTGGCCAACAGCGTTTCGTGGGGAAAGCGCGGTTGCAGGTTAATTCCTGGCTTTGATGAAGAGGTACACCACTGACAAGCGAAAGTCAAGTCAAGTGCCTCTTTTTGGAGATGGCCTATTTTAAGGCCTGCTGTTTTGCGACAGCCCAGAATAATTAAGAATGACATCATACTTATGCTGCATATCATGTACTACCTGGAAATGCTTTGAAATTTGATATGAATGCAACGGATTTTTGTATTTTTAACAACTTCTAGGCAACTGATTTTCTTGATTGTATTGAGCTTGCCAGTATGGTTATGTTTCTAGAACTGTGCAGTACAAAGTAGGTTGCTCCCACTTCAATTGTTCAACTGATCCCACATCACACCTTCATCCAAGCATATATATATTTCTGTACTGTTCTCTTTTTTGTTCAATGTGAATTTCAGTGCTACGAGCAAGATCCCCATTTTGAGTATTTATGCAGACGATACTGTTCTTAGAGTCTCACATTGGAAAGTAAGCATATTCGTAAACGTACAAAGTGGTTTTATTGAATTGACATTTCATACTCACTTTATCAGTCGGTCAGTTCACAAGCAATGAAGCTTCACTTCGGTTTCGCGCATGAATAAACGACTAACAGTTTCGTTGGCTGTCCCCAACTGATGGTCGAAAATACATGTTTTAAGCTCAGTGTTCACAATATTTCTGTTATATTGGAGTGCAAATTGTCAAGGTCTCTTCAAGTCAAGTTTCTTCCTAGGAAATTCATAAGGCTCGAACTTCAAATTTTACATATAAAAAGTTTTCCCTCGAGCGCAATATAGTTCTTACTTTTGTGAGTGTATACTCACTCGCGTACTAGTTATATTGGTGTTCAATAGCTTGTATCGTATTTCATCGAAAGATTTCAGGGATTTTACTTTAGGTTCTGACATTATTCACTTTGTAGCAGTTGCATTCCTGATTCTAATATTGTCGCATTAAGTGTTTTCCAGTAATTTAAAGCATTCGAATGAATTGGTTGTAAACGACTTTTTTTAACTTCTGGTTATTTTCTTTATCTATAAGTTTTCAAATATGTATCCACTATTTCAGTCAGGTAAGTTGGATAATCTCCGTAAGCTCGTATATATTAGATCGCATTTCTTTCACATGATTCCCCATAGAGCCAGACAATTTTAGATGAGAATGCATTGTAACACCTTATTCGTTTATTCTGCAGTTGTTATTCTGGAAAAGCTATGTATTTACCTGGAAGGTTGTGTAAAAAACAACAACTCAGATTAACTTGACGTACTACGTTGTATTTAATACATTTCATCCCGAGAGTGTAGAACAACCGCAGGCATAACTGTGGTTTGCAGATCGTATGTCACCACGTTTTTCGTTGTAAGCCACATAGTTATTCAAAATGTCCCAGCATACGACTTTTCTTAATCGTAATGAGAGGCATCGCTAATAATCTTCGAGGATTCATCCTGAATTCCGGCGTACGATGTTTGTTATCATATTTAAACATAACTGATTCTGTTTTAGCGTAATTTCTCGAAGAAATTGGTTAGTGAAATTGCCATATTCAATTAAAGGATATTTGTTTTCGATGCGTTAATCGATCGCATCAATTGAATATGTCGAATGACTCAATGCTGCAACGGATTTTTGTTTAAAAACCGCTATAAAAGAAATCCATTGTTTTCGGCAGTTACAATGCGCGAACTGATACTAGGATCACTCCTGTAATGGCAATATTTGGACTTACAATTTCCAAAACATAACGCTTCTTCAAGTGCACTGTAATAGGGACTGATACGTCAGAGTGCCCACGTGGTCGATTAAGTTGTTCTTATCCGAGAACGGACTAGTAAACAATCAGCTTACTTACGTTGTGACTCAAAAGTGTCTTCAGATCAGGTGTGCAGCTACAACTCTTTTGGGTAGTATTGGCAAACAAATTTCGCGTTACTATAGAAAACTGAAAACATTGGACGTTAAGTCTGGTGTGCAGTTGCAAAGGAGTGTTATGTTTGAATTACTGTTTATGGCGAACTGAGGACGCATGGATAAGTGAGCTTTAAGTATCAAATCGATACAGTCACTTAGACAAGATCACAAACTTGCCAGTCGCTATGTAGAGAAGAATGTGGTAGTCGTAGTCTCGATTCAGACTATTTGGTTCGTCAAACGTATTTATACGTTCGTCCATAAATAAAAATCAGATTACACCAAAGAACGTGATATTTAGTGCACATTTGGGTTTCGTCATTCCGGTTGTCACCATGGACACAAACTGCTATGTAGCTCTGAATGTTTCTCGAATTATCTCAACTTTTGCGCGTTGTTTGGTCAGCAACTAGGACAACTTACCTCGTGACTTCAAATTCAGTGTAATTCCAAATTGGTTTCACAATAGTTCATACATATTTATCGTTGAGTTTGTCTGGTGTACACATATCGCAGCCTAAAATGTCAAGCAACTCTTGTAGTATAATCCTATAAAAGATTCTTGTACCTGATCCTATAGAAGCAATTATTTCTTCCACTCCAGCAGGCGTATAACCTCTGATATGCACCAAAACTGAACGCAGTCTTCCCTTTCTGAAGACGCCATCTCAAGCCAACTTTATCTTGAAACCTAAAAATAACAGTCGTCAGTTTCCTGTATGTTCCATTTAGCGAGCGTTTCCAACTCTTTGCTGTTGTATCAAGTAATCTTCGCAGTAATGGCTTAAAAAACCTGAAGTGCATAAAGATCTCACAGCACCTCCCCAAACGGCTTCTGAATGCAAAAATTGGTACGGCAAACAGTGCAATCATAAGGCATTTATAGGAATATGGCCAAGTAAAATGCAAGCTGGCTGTTTCTTCTCTGATTGTCCGCTACACTTACAGACCAACTGTGGAGCAACGTGGAGATACGAGTGGAGAAGCGTTCTTCCGAAGTAGGGGTTCCAACAAGTCCTGTAAAAGGAAATAACAAGAAACAAGCATGAGCCAAAGACTCAATAAACCATGCACACGACTTACACAAACGAAAACTAAAACGGCGTCGACAACATAGCAGCAAGCCCTGTTATGAAATTCAAATTCAACCTGTGCGCAATTGTTGGTTTCGACTGCACGTTACAGACATCCAGTAGATCCCGTTGAAGCATTCCATGTCATCTGTCAGATAGTGAACAAACATGCTTTAGCTTTTTCCGAATCGCTTGCAATACATCGTATGAAACCACTATTATATATTTAAACGCAGGTGGTTATGTATCAGTCGCTACCTTGGTAGCATTTGGTTACTCTTTTCAATCCTACTCCGTCATTCTTTGATCACGTGACTGAACAATGACTGATCACCTTAAAAAGGTTTTCCCGCAAGCTCCCACACGTTTAAATGTTCGCACTTTATATTGGCTATGTAAGTGAAGCGAGTTAACAAAATGGTGTTTAAGTATACATTTTACTTGACGATTTTTATGTTCTTCAAATTTATTTGAGGACAATATTGTTCCGGATTTCAGCACACTGTTTAAAGTTAATGATTTTTGTTGGTGTGGGTGTTGTGACCGCAGAAGACGCTTGGCCCGAGAATTCGTTTATTGAGCAAACTTCGGCATAGTTCATGTCAAAAAGCAAACCACAAACACGTACACTCATCTGCACGTCAGGCATGCACTCACATACATTGGGTGGTAGTACGTTGTCATTCTCTTCGGTGAAACCTCTGCCATAGTGCGTATACATTATTCCGATAATCTATTCTTGCCCATCGTCTCCCAGGCGTTCGGAGCTTGCTCTTTTGTTCCTGAATGCTGCCTGTGGGTAATATACTACTGGTGAGTAGCATACTACCCACAACGAAACTGCCTGTCATACAACATGGGTATATTTTTGGCAACTTACTTTCTTGAGGTCATGCAATATTCCGAAAACGATTGAATCTGCATTGCCTGTTTACATGAATTGATATTGAGTACTACAGGCTGATCTGGATCTGCTTAACCTTTCTGGGGACCAGGCAACTAATCGCTGGTGTGCTGAATAATCAAAATATTTCTGGTCGTAGAAAAACTTACCACGCAGACATCGTTGAAGGTTCAGTGAAAAAGCACTGGGGGCCACCGGGATTGGCGTCGTTTAGCTAAAGGTTAGCGTGCTGTTATATCTTCATGTGACCCTGCGAACAGGATGCACTTCGCAGTCGATGCTGAATGCGGCGGTTTACGTTGTAGATTTCTCACCCAGTTTTCAGTAACTTAAATGAAACCCCGGGTTACAAGTCGGCATCTCGTCGTTGTGACTTTAGCCTTGTTATAAGGTATGTGGCTATCCAGGAGAAGGAAGGCAACACTGTTTGTTTTTAAACGAGCAAGGATAACTGGAATGGGTGACCAAAAAATCTTGGGAGAACAAATATAAAGGCTCCATATGCCTCTGACAAAGCTTATCATTCAATTGTCACCCCAAACATAGCTCAATGTTAATCAAAACTCACATTAACTACCTTATTCCTAGATATTTATGGAAATACCAACAAACCCCTATAAGATTCCTTATCGGTTGGATGAATAAGTGAATGGCTAATTTAGCCAGGTGATTCGGCGAAAGTACTCTGCCCACACAAGATCGAGTTCATCAAGTTAAGATGTGAACAATATCTGCTACGTAAGTGTCCCGGTTTTCGAGTTACAGTTCACGGGGTGCACTTGCCTAGCGGGATTAATGAGATCGGAGATTTCGACCTGTCTAGGAAGTCCTAATCGCGGGGTTATCGATTGCAGTTAACAGACAATAACTGTGTCTCCATTTCGAGGCGATCGGCAACCTGATCATTACTCACAAGCGAAAGTGGTTAAGTGTTCACATATGATAATCCGGTCGTGCTTAACGTGAGGCCAATGGCGCAATGGTAAGCAAGGTTGCCTCATGAACAGCGTGTCGTGGTTCAAGTCCCGGCAGTGGCAATGATATGCACTGCTGACGAGCCCTCATGAGAGCGAAACTCGAGTCTATTACTTCTGCTTTTCGAAATGGGCCGACTGGAAAGTTTATGGGAATGCGACAGCTGCGATCAATTGTGGGTGATGTTCAATTTGAAATTAACCAAAATCCCCGACCACTCATCAGTAACAGTCATATGCAGCAGAAAGCAATTGTGGATCAGAAACGAATTATATGCCGGAACAATTTCATATTAGTTACGGGATACCATCCTCAGGATTTCATCTCACCATCCGCTCACTGAAGGACAGTTTTCGTACATGAATCAAAAAGCACACTAAAAATCATCTTACGAACTGAATGATAAGGAGGAGCCGAAGGATCGGAATGTTATCAAACTGCTAGCGTTAGTTATTTGCTTTCGTCAGCAAAACACTGATTATCTCTGTTTGATGAGAAGACGCTTTCTGTGAGGATATGTTCAGTCATGGATTTCCTGTTCAACTGTAGGTTCAGTTTCATGTTCACCTTGTTGGTTGCTTCAACTACCTGGAGATGTTTTTTAATTAGTAGATTGGGAAGAGCATGATATTACTAGCGAGTTGTAGTACTCAACGTTTCAACGATCTCCTGTGACCCTCTCCAGGAGCGCTGTAATGAAGTTCATGTTGATGACAACGCACCTGAGGAAGGCCACCGGAGGAAGTTGAAACGATAAGTCTTACAACTTGCTCGTGATGTCATAGTCTTAATCTCTTTGTTGAAAACACGACACCAAAGCTGTTCCACTCATTCTTATTAAATATGGTACGGGGTGTGTTTAGGAATCAGATGCCTCAAACACTTTCCGTCCGAAAATGACATGTAATCACAGCCCCATTTGGATTGACAGATTGCCTGTGAAGCAGAATAGTGAGGTGAAATGCTTACGTCGTTTATAGGCACAGCTTAGTGGCCAGAACATGTTTTCTGCAAGTTACTGCATTGACAAGATTGCCTCAGTAGCTTAACTTTCACTCCATCTTATGCTGTTGTGTTGTTTGTGTTTTTTAAATATAAACCTGTATATACAGGGTCTTTCACGTGGAGTGCTATGCTACCAAACAGACGGAAGCACATGAAAGACGACACGACGTTGAAATTGACCATGCGCGACCAGTCGAACAACAGTGGTGACCGGAAAGTTTCAATGTTTAGTTGTTCAGCAAAGAGTAGCAAACTGGGCGGCAAGTGTAGACATCAGGTGTAGAATAAATTGCATTCTTATCTTCCCACGGGTCAAATTTTGAAGTATGTGTACTGATCATCTAACTTGGGCTCACGCCAACTTATTAAAACTTCGTTAGTCAGCTGACACAAGCTCTGGTTTCGACAATTAAAGCAAATGAACGACAAATCAAACCTATATATTGTGCCAAGACACCTTATTGCATACCCGACGAGATGGAAAAAGTGGACCGTAGGAGTGACTACCATGATCCACAGGTTTAAATCTTGTGAACGGTTTGGATCACTTCTAAAGTCAGTGATGTAGTGGTGAAGCAGGGACCTGAGGATATGTGCCTAGAAGTACCTTGGGCCACCCATCAAACTGTTTCCGCGGCTTACCGCACTTTACACTATTGTGTAAACCAGAAGATGGCGGCTATTTTGTGTGTCAGTCTACTCCTTTTTATGGAACAATTTCCCTTACATCGCAAATCTTGATGTTCATTTTCCAAATACACAAAGCCGTCCGGTATACCAGAAGTCTAAACCATGGTGTTTCAGGACTGGATTCTCAGTGAATCCAAGATTCTTCAGAGGCTAGAATTACTTCTGTCCGTATCGTCACTACTGGTAAGCCGCCAACTCACGGTGATGTGGCAATCACAGAAAGTGTAGTGTTCCATAAAATCACTTCGCTACTGACTGCACTTTATATATGAACTCGACAAAAAGATTTATTTGTTTGCTCGTTAAAACAAACCACTATTCCAACTGGAAATCGTTTCAATCAATCGATAAATTACTAAGTCGTATACTACATACCTTCATTTCTCACTCTACTCAGTTATTTGAAATATTATGTTTTGCCTGTTTTGTGCCAAGATGTCTAACAGTGTTGCCATGTTGTGTTTTCCATTAACATGTATTGAACTAATGAAAATATTTCACTGATTGTTAGCCAGTATGATATTTGAATGTTTTGTCACTGCCGGAATAAAGTGCGACTCACTCGCAAAAATCAACCGACTTACCAGATAACTAGACAATGACAACGAAGCATCAAGTATACTCTATTGTGCAGATAGAGCTGACTTGCTTTCTTGTGTGCTTCAACACAATCGATTTACCTTACAGTTTGCCTGTGATCTGGGTTTGAAGTAGTAATTCCCGTTAGACTTGTACATACATAACCTATACTCAACCCGTTTTCGTGTCTCATTCATCACATTTAGCAACTTTCGCAGTTTCTTTCTTTTCCTATATCAGCTGAAGGATCTAATATAGGAACTTTCAGCAAAGCAGATTGAGGTGTTTTTGCCGTCCATTCTGGTGCATTAAAATGGCCACTTTGAAACGAAGGTTGTGATAAATAAAGCACAACCTATGGCTATACCACATTAGTTTGACATTTACGAGACCCAGGTGTGTACACTTTCATCGGTTGTTTCTGAAATATGGTCTGAGATTCCCGACCTCCTGCATGCATACTTAATTTGGTTTCATTCATTCGGACTGTTGGATGAAGGCTACTTAGATTTGATTGGTCAGTGATGAAATTTATCTCGACATTTTCAAGGTTGTCGATGAGGTTGACCACATCATACTGTTACGAAATTTCTGCAGTCACGGCATCTGTCAGTGTTTACTCATGCTACTTGAAAATGATCTAACCCAAGGTGGGTTTGAGGTTGAGGTGAATTAACCATTATCAGACCGGTTCACTCTCATCAGCACCGTTTGACAAAGTATCATCTTAGAACTCATATCGTTCGTTTCTTCCAGTCTCGAGCCAACCAACGTCGTTAAATCATGGATGCCACATTACGTCAACAATACCAAATGTTCATAAGTTGCAGAATGTATGGAAGATATGAAAACCACGGATATCTCTTTTAGTTGTCTGAACTGGCGGTTTTTGTAGATAATCTTTCTGCTTAGCGTCAGCAACTACAAGGGCACGCAGATTCATTACCAGAATTTTGCTGAACACCTGAATTTGCGTGTGCACGCTAACAAGGTATGGAGACCTTAGTAAAAAACGGTGTAACTCCGATTACAGACTTTGATTTCAACGTAAAAGTACACAAACAACATTTAACATTTAAGACGCAAGCTGCAGTTCCTTCTACAACGAAGTCTCTTGTACTGTGTTCACCTCCATCATTTGTCCACCGGTGGAAACAGTCATATAAGCTTGTCAATCTCATCTTTGAAATGTTTGGCACTTATTGAGAGTATTAAGAGATGGAACATCGGAAGAGTTATGGGGCCCGGAATACACCTCCATCCAAAGGAATTTACAGTATCAGCCTAATCCTCAATGCACTACAAACAACTCAGATGTGACCTCAGTCACAAATCAACCCACACCACCAGTCATTCAGTGACAGATCTTTTACAAAACAACGATGGACACCTAAACTGTTACGCGCTGATATTAGATAATGGGATAGGTAGGTAACCACGCAAACGGAAGTGCTTCACCGTTAAGTCCTGTTAACACTGAAATATACTAGCCCGCTATATACTCACTTCTGAATCACTCGAGGTTTTCTAAAATTCTACTCGGTCGTCACATTTAAGGAGTTATCTACAGTGCATGTTTTCTAGTCACCCTCCTAGCTTAAGCCCCGCATATCACTAACTGTACATATCTGACAGAAAATTTGCTTTGAGTATGTTTCAATGTTCGTTGCCGATATAATAACACGCCAATAAGTTGAAGGTGAACACAGAAACAGAAATATTTCTTCTTTTTATGACAAGCTTCAAACTGAAGAAACTATTTGCAGACATGAACCAACCTTTCTGTGGCGAATGTCAGTGAATGCTTAGCCGAACGCTGTTGAGAGAGTTGGGGAACCCTACATGAACCACAGCTCTCAAGACGTATTGCTTAGTCTTACGAGACCATCTACAGCGTAACTGTCGAGATAGGGTTAACTAAGCAGCATTCAGGTCGGAAACGTTCGGAAGTTCGATTGCCTAGTCAAAGCAGTAGTTTGTATATTTCTTAGTCAGTGAACTTAGGTCATTATCATCTTCCTGGTCATCAAAAGCCAAATTCATCAAAGGCGGTCTACGTCAGTCTCCCAGCGCAATGTCGGTATATTGTGGCTTGATACGTTTTCGATTCTTCGGACAAATTGGTCAGCGTAGCAAAAACTTCAAAAATCCATTTCTGTATCCGTTATGCTTCAGGTAATCAGCTACCATTTGTCACAACCAACGCCTCAAATGAGACAGTTTTAATCACACTAGATGAACCACCTTGGAATTGACTTACAGGCCTCTTTTTGTCTCCTGACATCATGTCAGGCATGTGGCTACTGTGTCGAGAAATTCAGGACAATTGTGGTCCGAGTGATACCAGTCCATGGTGTACCAACGGTATTTATATTAAAGATTAATGTTAAACGATCGATTATCCATCCCACCCACCCCTAATTGTTCGATATGAAAAAACCGTTTTGTGTTATTTTAAATTTGGTACTGATGGGTCAATACGAAATGCTTGCATCTACGATTTTCGTATTCTAACGGAGTTGTTCTAAAGACAGTGTACCTTTGGATTGGTCTGTTCATTAGTGTGTTCCGCGGACATTACTTAAATAATTCAGTTGTTTAAATCCAAACAAGCGTTCAGAAAATTCGTTTTAATCACCGCATATTACAGACATATACATAGTAGTGGCTGATGGTCGTTATTGATTGGCTGACGCTGATTGACCGCAGTTGCAGCTACAGCAGCTTGTGAGTAAACTCTAATCAGCTGTACTTTCTACAATCGGGATACGACCTTACTTCAATTTAATTACACTCTATAAAGTTGAACTTTTAGGAAGGATGAAAAAGCTGATTGAGTCCGGCATTTGTAAACTCGACTGGGTCAGATTTGTGCGCGAGATAAACCTTCCTAAGAGCTTTGGTATTACCATTGAACAGTGAATTATGCTAGCATTTCGCAAGCCGAAATAAGCAAGGTTCCAAGTGGTATGTTCGGCTCTTGGAGGAACTCACTTCCGTATGGAAAACGGAATACTAGAAGCGCGAAAGTTTTAGTTTCAATGCGCAGACTGTTAGAATTACGAGTCTGCTGTTTAGCATTGTTGACGGAAATTACAACTGGCCTGTGTCAACCGCTCTAACACTCTCCTGTAATTGCCCATGAAAACCACAGGGTGGTGCTTTGTTACAACCTGAGTCAAATAGTTTACACTTGTGTGACTGACTTGATTTCAGTTGAACGGCGGTCAATAGTGCATGGGCAATTTAGAGATAACTTTCGTTTGAGGGACATGGCCACCACTTTTCTCGTATCACAGTAAACAAATGAGCACTTTTATAGACCAAAGACCTGATTCTGCTGTGTAGCGGATGAATTTAAGTCTATTCACATCTGAGCGTCAGTTCCAAAGTCCAACAGACGGAATCATTTGGAAGCCAGTTACTTCGTAAATGGGTTCTGACAGGGAATTGCAGTCATTTTGCGGTATGTTTTCTAGTTTTTCAGATAGCGTAACCAATTTGACAAAATAGATGAAGGGTAAATATAGAAGGAGCAGAGAAACTTGCAAACTGTCGTCAAGACTCAGCCCACTATACCAAGCATATATCGAATAGAGTGAAGAGCCGTGCCACGGAGCAACCATGGTCAACTGTATCCAAAATCATACGACTGGATATTTGATATTCATCAGATGAACCTACTCTCCCATCTTTGTTTGAGCAAATTTGCACTTTGCTTTAACATGTAGTAAATAAAAGATGCAGCTCACTCAAACAAAACTCTCTAAACAATTGTTATACCATTGTTCCGAAAGTGAATCAGAACCACTGAGCAAGTCGCAATGTTGAGTGAATACACAATATGATGAAGGAAGCATATGCACTGCTCATCGAAATATTGCGAATTGATTAGTTAGCTAGCGGCAAAAATAGATGGAAAATTGTTCATTGAAAGCGGACAGTTTGACCGAAGCTTATATGCACAGACCAATGTGTACCGTTTAAAACCTTAAAAATTTTCTCATATGCATTGGTGATCCGTTAGCATTCATAGTTACTATGCCAATCCTTGGAAGCAGTCGGTCTTCTCGGAAGAGTGCTTTTACGAATGTCTAGTTTCAAGTGCCCGTAGTAGACTTTTATGTTTTCAGTCATCTTTACACACTTTAGAAGTGGCTTTTTCTTTCCAACGTCTTTAAGGTTCAGGGTCTGGATCGGTCCAACCTAAAATGAAATAGCATCTTGTGCAATTCACAGCAATCGGGCTCTGTACAGAACTTGCACATTTGTTTGCAGAAGAGCTTGAATTGCTTTGACCTACAATGATCACAGTTTTAAATTATTCGCACGTTTCTAGCGGTTATTTGCAAGTTTAGCCAGTGCCGTCTACTCTCTTGTTAGATACCAGCTAGAGTTGTTGTGGTCATGAAGCTGACGTATTACCAGTGGACGACCAGCTATATTGTTGTAATAATCTGTGACATGACTGGCTATGGCAATACGATCGTAAAGGAAGCCGTTCAAAAATCTACAAAACGAATCACCTGACTGGTACAGAGGCGAGAACTCCGCAGTTGTCCTGGCGTTTTGAAATGAAGCATAACTGCTGTAGTTACGATTTATTGTGTTCAAAAATTGTTTGAGCTCGAGAAGCATTTTAATATAAGTATACCACTTGCCAACTGTCCCATTACGATCAAAAACTATACCTCCAACAATACAAGAGTTATACCTTTGCTGAAGTGGCGAGATATGTGAAAAGTTTGTGTGTACCGGGATGGCTGTTATATATATATATATATATATATATATATATATATATATGGTTTGAATCCACGTGCGTTGTGGTATAAACCGAAGCATTACTGTCAGTTCGGTTGTTCTTACAGTAGAGCATTTCTTTAGTCCTTTCCTAGTGTTTGGGTAACGGGAAAACTTTGATCTGTTAATTCAATTTGTTACACGAAACAAGGTTAACAGGCAGCAAGTGCGTTCGGCATCGATTAGATACACATTGTGTAAGTGACACAGTTAACCAGTTCAGCTGGAAAGTTTCGTAGTGTCAATCAGTGGCAAGCACGCTTGTGTTCGTACAATCAATTTCGTTGCAATTGTTTACTCTCAATACGCCCTAATTTGTTTGTGTCAAGCTGTGATTTATCCGCTGGCCAATCGATACTGGGCAAAGAACATCACGTTCGATCGCAATAAACAGCTTTTGTGCGCCGAATTCGAATTGACATTGTAACAAGTGAGTGAACTGGGTGTTTGATGGTGCACTGCACTTGGTACACATATTGCGATTTATTGATTGTATATCTTTGCAAGCGAAGCTTCATGATACGGATAGGTGGTTCATCTATAAATATGAATTAGGTAGTATTCGCTGATCACCAAATGTAACTTCTACTGTCAGCATTTGCATCACGTGTATAATGTAGATATGAGTAATGGGCAAACGTCAAACATGTTAATGCTCCAAGCTAGGCTGGACTCATGCACTGAGAGCTACAGCTTTAATCACATCACCTGACACAATCAAACCACCACATCTGAACTTTCAGTCACAACTATCTGCGAGTGAGGTCGTGATTGCCTTGTCGTCATTTCCAGATGAGTAAACGTGTCCCGTCAATTTGATTTCTCACCTTTAATTTCATTTCTACTCCATCCACACGCACAATTGAATTTATCACGTGATTTAATAACTTCCATCTTCCTTACTTGGAATGATTCAGTGGACTCGACAGTGTCGGATGGATAATGAATGTGAACATGGAAGCTGAGTGAAGTGCGTTACAAACAAGTTTTTGAACTCATTCATTTAATTTCCTCATACTTCTGAATACTGACATTCTGGACTGTGTTCGAGAAGTCGTAGATGCCTCCATCAGACAACAAGTTATTAAAAGTTTCTCTTGCTTTCGACACTCTTCGAACCTCTACATTGGTCACCTTATAATTTTGATATTGAGAACGACAAAGTAGCGAACAAGACTTGTTTTCTGTGTTTGATCATCAGGCTAATTACAATCCAAGGACCCGATCGTATTGAAGGAACTTCGGAGGTATCTGAGGTTTTGTACGAAGCTTGCCGAAAGCAGAACAAGAATTCGCTTCCTGATTCAATGCATCGACAACAGCCAGCATCTGAAACACTACTGGAGAATCTTGAGACGTAATCATATCAATCCAACAACCATTGCACTCAGTCGTCATGTTAACAGCGAGCGAGATACGGTAGTGGAAAATGTCCGAGAGATAGAGCGGAAGTTAGTTCAATATGAAGACGTATTGGATGAGTTATCGGAAAACGACCGTGCAGATTTCGAGATGTATGCGACCAGTATTGCAATCAAGCGAACGGACATCAGAATGACCGACCTGTCCAATCAGTTGAATCCTGCGAAACCGTGTGCCAAATTTTCGAATAATCTCGAGCGGAATGTTCATAACTTCTCCTCCTTGAATTTGAACAGAATTTTGCTTGAGACATTATCACTAGGACCTGATTTTTGTTGTCCACGCCGTAAGATTAACCAGCCTGATTTAGAAGTTCAATTTGAAAATTTGTACGACCAGTTAGCCGCCCTAAATCCATCATCATCATCATCATCCTTAAACGAAGAAAGACTTAAATCAACGTTGGTGAACTCATGCTATCAGTACCTAAACTACGCACCGGAAGTAAAACAGCTCCTGACGAAGCAGCATTTAGATGCATTAAAGTGTTTACAAAAGGACGGACGTATAATGCTTTTCAGACCGGATAAGGGAACGGGAGTTGTCTTAATGAACAGGATTGATTACGTTACCAAAATGACTGATATACTAGCTGATAGCTCAAAATTCATGAAGATGAATACGGGGAAAGACAAAACACCAGCTATAGAAAGGGCGATATCTAAAACGTTGCGTGGAATGAAACAGAAGGGGATAATTGATTCGGTCACTTTCGAGCGCGTCCGCCACACTGGAACAGTAATCCCTAGGTTATACGGTCTGCCCAAAGTGCACAAAGCAGGCTTGCCTTTGAGACCTATTTTAGATATGTGCAATTCGCCTTATCATGCTCTGGCTAAATGGCTTGCCGGTATGCTCGAACCTATCAGGTTGGAGCTAGCAAAACACAGTCTCCGAGATACCTTTCATTTCGTTGACGAAGTCCAAGGCCTGAACCTAAACAATCAAAGAATGTCCTCATTCGATGTTGCCCTATTATTTACGAACGTGCCTCTACAAGAGACAATTGACTATTTATGCGGTTACATTGAGCGTAACGACAAACAGGTGGGCATCCCAAAAGATGAACTGAGAGAAATGCTGTTGCTTTGTACGAGTAACGTTCAGTTTCTGTTCAACAGTGCAATCTACCGACAGAAAGATGGAGTGGCAATGGGCTCGCCTTTAAGTCCATTGTTAGCTGACTTTTTCATGAGCAAACTCGAGACCAACCAATTGAATGTGGTCATTGAACAATTTGCATTTTATAAACTCTATGTTGATTATATCTTTTGCATCGTGAGCGATAATTCTAACATGGACAAAGTCATGGCAACTTTTAACTCAGCCCACAGCAGTATTAAATTCACCCAGGAGTCGGACAACAACGGTCAAATGAATTTCTTGGATGTTGGCATAGTAAGACGAGAAGATGGCTCAATCCAACGAAATGTGTACAGAAATCAGACTTGGAGCGGCCAATACATTCACTTTGACAGTTTCGTTCCGCTAAATCAAAGTGTCTGACGAGTAGGGCGTCAAAGATCTGCACTCATGACACTTTACAAGCTGAGCTAGACTTTCTACAAGGAGTGTTCATGCAGAATGGCTACCCAATACGTTTCATTCAGAAGGCGATGTAGGCGGTAGAGTTGAAATTTAAGTCACCTTCTGCGAACAAGAAACTTGCGTTTATCAGTTTTCCTTTCAAGGGTTATCCCATGGCCGAAGTGATCTCGAGAAAGTTGAAAAAGTCAGTCGAAACAACTTACTTTGCCGCTCAATTGTGCGTGAGTTTCCGTTCAACACCCATTATCATGTCCCAACTCATAGGCAAACTTCCTTGTTCTATAACCAGCTGTTATGTGTACTCATTTGTTTGCTCGTGTCGAGCATCATACATTGGTCGTACTACAAGGCGATTTTCTGATAGAATGCGTGAACATCATCCTGCTTGGTTGAATAGTGGTGTGGTTAAAACGGTTACAAGTGCAATCGTTGCTCACTTGACTGACTCTAATCATTCTGTCAGTAAGAAAGACGCTTTTCAGGTTGTTTACGGAGTGCCAAGGAATCGATCAAAGACGGTGAGATTCCGAATGCTGACCGTTGCCGAGGCCATTAGTATCCGATTGCGCAACCCTGACCTCTGTGCTCAGAAGTTCGTGCGGACACTTAATCTACCCTGGCCCACAATCAGTCAAGTCCACAAATTGGAACAGTGATTGCGTAACTGATAACACACGCTGTCCATAATCTCTACTGACCGTTTCTCTTATTCACCGCATTTGCCGTTTTCATATTTATTGTGTTGTAATTATCCTGATGATCGAACACAGAACACAAGTCTTGTTCCCTACTTTGTCGCTCTCATGACTTCATTGGGTATTTTCGAACTTTGATAATGTTTTCAGTTGCACTTCTATATGCCTTTTGCTAACCATTCAGGTGTCTATAAATTCTTGGGAAATTAGTATTGTTGTTACTTGTCTGACCCCAGGGTCAGAAATCCTTGCGTCCCCTTTCACTGCTGAGGTGAGTAGATCTACACAACTAAGTTGAGATATTTGGCTGTATGTCATGCGTGGCAATTAGACTGTCAGCACCTCGTCATCAAACAAGGTAAAATACTCACCGCGTAGTGGTCTAACATGGATGATGCTTGAGTTCGACAGAAGTCTTGGTATATGCACGAAAGTCAATTGATCTTTAAACCTTGAAGATTGTGTAATGGCTTTGACGCCGAATATGGTAAAAGAAACTAGGGAATTTGAAAAAATTCGAGAAGGTTTTACAAAACTTTTAGTAGGAACGTGGGAGAACATATGGAATGAAGTTTCTCGCAGGAAAGTGCGCTTGAGAAGATCTCACACAAAGTTCCAAAATCCATAACAGGTTCACCGGAATCCAGCTGAAGTCTCTGTTCAGTCCACATCGGTTTTACCTCCGTGGCCGCGATCATAAGTTGGAGAAGACACGAATTGCTACGTCAGCTAATGTGTCCTCTTACATGTGTTGGGTAATCAACAGTTGCAACATGCATTCACTGAGTGTGATGTTTTCAATTAGCATAATAACACTCAAAGTGGAGGTTCAGCAAAGTGCTGGCCACGTCTTTTACCACACTCGGTTTAGGAGATTTATTTACACTATTTTATATCTCACAACTATCCTTATTATACATTCAAGTCATTTGTGTTTTCAGTTTGGTTTTTCGCAGATATTATTTTTTATACTTTCATGATTATTTCATTCAAAGCCTTGGTTTTGATGAATGTAAGCCTAGGTTCTGAAGCAAAAGCCATGTTTGGGTATATTTTATGCGCTTTCAACGAGAAGCTGAACCGTTGCGTATCGAAGGTGACTATGAACTTATTCTGTATTTCTAAGCGGGTTCCAATTTGATGACTCTCATGGTTATGCATGGAAGGAAAGGAATTTCTTACGCCATTATCGTCTCTTTTGAAAAGTGGACAAAAAGTGGTCCAAACAGCTTGTTCAGAAAACTCAGGTGAAATGGGTGGTTTAGTTTACTAAACAATGGTAATCTAGGTGCCATTCAACGGAATGTAAAATCGTAAAAGTCGGAAAATTCTTGTAAAATCAACGTTAACGATGTGACGAACAACTGTTTTCGATTATTTCTCAATTACTTAGGTTTCCTCAAGACGACATAAGACAAAACGCAAAAAATAAGAAGTGGCTGTTAATGAATGACAGTAAGGGCTAATACTACACTGCGTACAATATCTGGTTAGGTCCAGACCAGATGGTAACTGGATGTTATTTCACACTGTCAGGGTTGAATGTTTGTGTGTAGTTAGATTGTCCATCACATCGGAAATTTTGGTCAACGATAATTTGCAATAGAGAGCTTAACAGTAGAGGAAGGTCATAATTTTGATGTTTACATGAGCAAAGTAGTATCCAAACTAAAGAAAAAGAAGCAGTTATATATTGAACGAGGACTCAACGGTGTGTAACGTTCATCATAATTCCCAAGGAACACGTAAAGGTACGTCCATAATTTGTCCAGAATCGTACTTGACGATACTTTGCCCGAACTATTATCGTTAAGACTTAAGTTTTGTTGCCCAACTCGTAAAGATGATCATTTAGAGATTGAAGTTCAGTTTGAGAATCTGTCTGACCAAACGCCCCACATAAATCTCTCATCTGATGCCAATCTTGGGCACTTTAGATCTGAGTTGGTCAGTAGTTGTTACAAATATCGCCAATCGATTGTATCTCGTAAGAGTTCGATAACCCGGAAGCATCTGGATGCACTGAGAAATTTACACACACATGATGACATTCTCCTCACTCGGCCAGACAAAGGCGCCAGGATTGTAATTCTGAACAATTCTGATTATTTCGGATAGTTGTGAACAGTGATGGCGTTGTTCGTAGCTCGGGTTGATGGTTTTGGTATTGGTATGTTCGCCGAGCTTGGCATTTAGGTTGCAAACGTTTCATCACCAAGCGAGGTGACATCATCAGTGCGTACTCGTTTTAGCGTATAGATTTTCGAGTTTTTCCACGCTCGAAAAACTATACGCTAAAACGATTACGCACTGATGATGTCACCTCGCTTGATGATGAAACGTTTGCAACCTAAATGCCAAGCTCGGCGAACATGCCAATACCAAAATTCTGATTATACCGAGAAAATGCTGTCGATTTCTTCAGATACTAGCAAATCCAAGAAGACAGAAAATGAGAAGGACAAAATAGAGTTTGTCGGAAGTCAAATGAATAATTCCTCAAAAAGACTAATGCAAGAAGGCCGTATGACACAAACTCAATTTAGCCAGATGAAACCAACTGGATTAATAATCCCATATTTATATGGACTCCCCAGTGATTGTCCACTAAGACCAATACTTGATATGTGCAATTCACTGTATCATGCAACTGCCAAGTGGTTGGCTGGTATACTAGAGCCAATACGACGGAGATTATGCCCACATATTCTCCTTGACACCTTCGAGTTTTTGAGTTCCGTGAAGAACATTGATGTTAGACACCCGAACAAGAGCGACCTTGATATCATTTCGCTATTCACAAACGTTCCGTTGGCGCAGACAACTTTCTGTATGATCAGACTGAATACCCAGAAAGCATGTTAGGATTACAAAAACCATACCTAAATGAATTACCTCCGCCGTCTATCCCCAAGGTTCAGGTTTTGTTCAACAGTGAGCTGTATGGACAGTCGGATGGAGTAGCAAAGGGATCCCCTTTAGGTCCATCATTGGCAGACGTATTCATGGGCAAATTAGAACCCCAACTTCAGTCAACCAGTCACTGTCTTCATATGTGACGCCAATATGTAAACGACATAGTTGTTTGTGTACAGTCGCAAGATGAGCTAACAACCATCCCTCAGGTTTTTAATGCAGCACACATCCGCGTGCTTCACCTCAGAAGAAGAGTTTAACCAAAAGTCCCATTTCTTCGGTGTCAAGTTGACCAGAAGTCAGGACGGTACAATGAGTAGGTCGGTATACCGCAAACCTACATGAACTGGTCAATATACCAATTTCAACAGTGTTGTGCCTCTTAAACAGAATCGAAATCTAGCCCAATGCTTGCCAACTAGAGCAAGAAAGATTTGTTCGGATGATGTGGTAGAACAGGAATTGAAAACAGTTTGAAACCTATTGAGGGTAAACAGAAATCGGGAGTAATTTATCACTTCAAATATGAAAGCCAAAATCCCGCGTGAGGTAATTTCCACAGCTGAAAAGAAAGCCGTGTTTACAAAACTCCTGTTTAAAGAGGATACTGTAACAAATCAGTGTAACCGCTGCATGTACCAGTCACTTAGACATACCTTTTCAGCGGCAACCTTAAGAAGTTGGTCCACAACAATGCCGATGTTAAGAATGAGCCTGAAAGACAATTTACCAGTTAACGATTAGTCACTGCTCGTGTATTCATTTTCAGGATATGTTGGTCGTATGACTAGGCACTTGTCAAAAACGATCCAGCTTGGATGGAAACCCGCTGTTGTAGATCAATTAGCAGCGTCATCGTTACCCATCTCGCTGACACCAACCATCGTACAGACATCATCAAAGTATTCCGGGTTGTCTACAAAGTTGGCGACACAACCAAAAACAGTCCATCAGCACATTCTGGTGACCGTCAGATCGATTGCGATTAGGTTACGCAACCCTAAAATGTGCTGTCCAAAATATTGCCCAGTCGTTGCAATTTCCGTGGCCACAGGCTAATCACATCCAGTCTAGCCACACAAACATTCGACCCTGACCGTGTGGTGTGACATCCAGTCATCGTCCGGTCTGGGCTTAATCAATTATGGTGTGTTAACAGTCTGCATCTGTCTTCTCTGGAAACGATCGGGCACTCTGATCATTACTCCCACACGAAAGTGGTTGAGCGTTCACATGTGATGATTATTCAGTCTTGACAAACTGGAGGTCAATGGCGCAATGGTCAACACGGTTGCTTCATGAAAGTGTGATCGGAGTTATAGACCTGGCAGTGGCGATGATATGCACTATTAACGAGCTCTACTGAATGTGAAACTCGAGCCTAGTGCTTTTATCAAAAGGGCCCGACTAGGGTGTCTGTGTGAACGCGAAAGCTACGATCAGTTGTGAATGATGTTCAGTCTATATGAACTATCGTGTGCGATCTAATCTTAGCATTTACTCGTTAACAGTCACTTCTTATCTTTTGCGCTTTGTCATTGAGACAAAATCCGACCCCATCTGTTGCAAAACACATCATGAAAACAGGTCACGTTGTTGACCACACCAACTCGTTTCAAGTGCTGCTGCGTAATCAGAACCCGAAGTTTCTTGTTTTTCCGGAGACAGTGTTAATCACTATTGCCCCTCAGGTCCTGTGTGTCTGCATAAACTTTGTCTTATATTGTCTTGATGAAACCTATGTAGTTGAGAAAGAACGTTTGAAAACAACTGATCGTCACATCGTTACTTTTGATCAAATAACCATCAACCCAAATTATCAACTCAACCACTATTGCTAACTAAAATTATTTTCGTTCAAAAACTCTCGTTAAAGTAATGAGAGCGACAAAGTGGTAAACAAGTTTTGTTTTCTTTGTTTGAACATCGGGCTAAATACAAAACAATAGACATGAAATCTAAGATGAGTCAGAAAAATGGTCAGTAAATGTTATGGACGGTGTGTCTGTGATCATTTGCGCAAATAACGTTCCGAATTAATACGACCACTTTCAAAAACATCTGGTCTACTGGAACCACAGTCACTTGGCTATACTGTCTGCTCAAGGTTCACAGAGAAGCTTTTGTAGCGATCTGGAGATTTCACTGGCCTTCCTGTAGTGTGATGTGTAAAATAGTTCCAAAACATATAGTTGCATTTTGTACTTAGGCTATTAAGAAAGTTCGCATGGTGTATGCTGTCCGACTGTTTGTCTGCATGCCATGTGACTGTGGTGCGAATCGGAACTCATACGCGTGCCACAATCTTCCGGGTTAATCGCTCGTCGACGCCGGTCTCTAGCCTCTCTAGCTAATTTACGTGTCGGTGCCCTTTCTAGAGCTATAAGAGACCCTCTGTATATTTCGTGTAATAAATATTCGGTCTCTCCTCCCCAAGGCCTTAAACTGGTTGGCGTGTGGTAAACTCGTACTTGGGGAAACTACTTAGTGCGCCGTGCAATAAACATTCTCTTTGAAACCCATTTTAGATATATGCAACTTGCCTTAGCATGCTCTGGCCAAAGTGATCGTCGGGCAGTCGAAAACTATCACTCTCGACTTGAAAAAACATTCTGTGGGACAGGTTTCAGTTAATCGACGCAATACGAGAAGTAAACTTAAACAAACTAAGAGTGTTTTCAATCGACTTCGCCTCACTTTTTACCAACGTGACTCTGCAACATACTGTTGATTGTCAATGCGATTAAGTCGAACGTAAGAACAAACAGATTTGTATCCCAAAAGACGAACTGAGAAAACTGCTAGTGCTGTGTACCAGTAACGTTCAGATTCTGTTTAACCATGCAGAGAGATGCAGTGACCATGAGCTCACCTCTATGTCCCAGTGGGCTGATGTATTCATGAGCAAACTGGAGACTAACCAACTGATTGCAGCCATTGTATAGTTTACATTTTACCAGCACTTTGCTGATTATATTTTTTGCATCGTCATAGAGGAGTCTAACATGAATAGAATATGGCAGCTTTTAACTCCGCCCATAACTGTATTACATTCACCAGAGGGTCAGACGACAACGGCCAAGTAAACGCTTCGAAGAGAAGATAGTTTAATCCAAAGAAAGGTGTACAGGAAATAGACTTGGAATGGTCAGAGCATTTATTTTGACAGTTTCGTTCCGCCAAATCAAAACCAAAGCCTCATGCGATATCTGACTGGTAGAACGTTAAAAATCTGCACCCGTGACACTTTACAAGCTAAGCTAGATTTTCTGCTAGAAGTGTTCAAACAGAATTGCTACCCACTGCATTTCCATTAGGAGGAGACGCAGGCACCACAGTTGAAACTCACGGCATCTTCTGTGGATGAGACACTTGCGTTTATTAGTCTTCCTTTCGAGGGAGATGCCACGACCGAAGTTATCGCAAGAAAGCTTACAAAGTCAGTCGAACCGACCTGCTCTGTCGCTCAGTTGTGTGTCGAAATCCGTTCAACAACCGTTAACACGTCGCAACTCAAAGACAAACTTCAGTGCTCTATAAGCAGCTGTTATGTGTTATCATTTGTTCGCTAGTATTATGCAGCGTACATTGGTCTTACTACAAGTCGATTCGTTCTCTCACACTAACATCCAGTTACCACAAGAGTACACCGATTTGAAAATCTGCGAAAGTGAACAGTGCAGACAACC
>LUCH01001144.1:119652-140802 GCA_013368495.1 Paragonimus heterotremus | reverse complement strand
ATCATCATCATCATCATCATCATCATCATCATCATCATCATCATCATTGTTGTTGTTGTTGTTGTTGTTGTTTATTCGCTGATACCACCCAATACCAGCGAATGAACACAAACGTTGGTAGTCAAATACCTGAAGACGGTTCATGTCCTTTACTCTGAACGGCCAAGCATCGCACTTTATTTATTCATTCCGTTTACACTATTATAGTGGCTTGGGCGTTATAGTTATACTTTAACTCGTGTTAGAGTCATCGGTGTCTTGTTTGGTAAGTGGCTTGGACCTCATACCTGGTGGACGATTGATTGGTCATTATCATGCTGAAGACCAGTTATTGCTGGTTAACAATTTCTAGACAGTTTCCAATATTAGAAATCTGGCATTCTACCAAGTACTTCGCAGTGTGCTTTATGGCCTCGAAGTGCAGTGCAGACTTCCACCAGCACTTAGATTTAATGTTAGATATTTAAGTCTTATTGATTGTTGACCGACTTATATTCTCAGTAAGTTGTGTCCAAGTCAAAGGACTTCAAGGAATTGAAATGTGAGTGCCTATATCCGAAGATATGATGGTATCAGTTAGTTTAGGACGCTTCTAGCGACAGCTGGGCATTTTTATGAAGCTTGATGGTCGTGTACATAGGACTACTGTAAAGATAATCCTATATTATAAGTATGACACTTGATCTCTCAGTACAGAGGACGTGAATCGTATTCAAATTTTTGAACAATGACATCTGCGTCCTATCGCCGACATCGTGTAGTTACAGCCAGTAAGAAGCACTAATGTCACAAAACGGTTATTTAGTAGTGAATGTCGTGCGAATTCTTTTGTTCACGGACTTGTCGTACACAGTTAAATGTTTAGACCATACCCGGAAGATGCCAGCTAGTCACCTGCCATGCTGAACAATAGTGACCGATGCTGCGGTTGACTGGTCTAAAGTGTGGGGATAGACAGACGATGAGGTCGTACACCAAGGAATTGTCCCATGCAAGCCGGGTTCGTCTTCCTAAGTAGAACTCTCGTGGTTCACAAAGTCAGTGAATGAAGACTTTAGGTGAGGTGATGGCTAATAAGGCTCAGTGAAGTGCACGTAACCGTTGTGTACCGAGTTGTCTGTGAAGTAAGTAAAATTAGCGGTATGGAGCATTGGAAAAAGCAAAGCAACCGTCTTAATGTTGATACCTTATTTCCGCTAATATATCGATTACTTGCTTGCAATGTGTGGCCAAGCACTATGAGCAATATGAATTCGGGCACAGTTGATTCTAGTAGTCATGTTATATCCATCTCATCGTGTTGCGAAGTTTGTGACATTCACAAATCGGCGCGAACCCCTTATATGTTACTGCCTATCCCGTTGCTGCTGATGTAGATGAGTATACTAATGGTAATATGTTGCTATTGATGATGATGTCCATGATGGTATCGTGCTAGCAAACTGACCAGCCATAGAACTATTCCAAAATGAACGTCTTTGTGTGACTGTACACAACGATATTCGATAGATAGTGATTCCAGTTACTTTGCGTACGGTCAATAACTCGATATTGCATATGTAATTCAATGGATGAGGACATAAATTTCAGGCTCAGATGTGTCGTTGAGTGATTGGTTAACTCGCTGCTCACTTATTCCTGATTTTCGCATTATGTCCATCTGGGAAGTGTTTATTGGGAAATATGAAGCAAAACAGACGGGTTTTCTTTCTCTTCGCTGGGGACAATTCGCCGTACGTCTGGAAAGATCTGACACGATTACCGACACACTTTGGACGAATCCCAATTCAGATTGCATTACCAAGCAATCATGTAGGTGGCATGATACGAAACAACAGTTAGATACAAAATAACTTCCTTGCAAACTTTGCTTAATGATTTGTCGATTAAGAGTGTTCAATCAAACAAAAATCACCAATTTCCTCTAACTTTGCTATTCAATATGTTTCATCCGTGACAATTCTTATAAGTCAAAGATGAGGCTACTGATTAATAGATTTGTCTCACAACTTTCACTCAGGACGAGGATGGGCCAGGACCTAACAAAAGGTAACTCGAGTTTATTGGTTTTATTCAAAGGGGACCGTCAATAGGGCCTAGGTGAACGTGAAACTTGTGATAAACTGTAAATAGCATTTAGTACGCGACAATCTGAACTCCGGTTATTCATGATTAATCAACGTTGATTGTCTGTTTTGTTTGATTTAAAAAATTGCGGAACAGAAATCTCAAATGCAACAGATGATCCAAATCGCATCTCGTCTCGAAGTGACGCACGGACATCTATGGGACTATGTTCTCATCAACGATGATCTTCCTGTAGCCTTGGAACAACTATCGGAACTAGCTTATCGACTGGAGACCGAAGCGTTCTGGGTCCCACGGCATTGGATTTTCAGTGGTGGAGAATCTTTCGGCGCCGAAATTAATTTAAAGATTGATTCTCCGATGTGTTATCCAAAATGCTCAAAAAACTAACATATGAACAGAATGGTGTTTGGGTGTCGACCAGATAAAGTTGTTGATTGCCAAAGGAACTTTTCGTCAGATCAGCACCGAACAGCTTCCGATTTGGGCGCTCTACTATTTCTCCAGCTTTGCTTAGCTTTCCAACCGGAAGCTGTTTTGAATCAGATTGATGCTGAGTGTTCTTTTTAATCCGGTTTCATTTCGCAAAAGTCCGTTGCTTAATTACTTCGTTTGGACGGTTGTTAATAATAGAAGCCTGTCATTTTTGTAAACCTTCTGTTTTTATTTATACAGTGGTATGATAGTCTGTTGTATAAGCGTTTGATTTCAGCCAACTTGGTGCATCTCCAAGGTCAATCTGAATATGATGAACACGAGTCATTGCTTTATTGTAGCCATCTGTCTCCGGCCACATTACCAGCGTTTTATTGCGTAACCGGTTGACAAAAGATGACTTTATGATTGAAAAGTTCAAACTGTTAAGTCCATCCAGACGATGACGTGCTTTACTGGAAGCTAATATCCGGGATCTAAAATTGAGGAGAAAGACGTTGTCATCATAGCAAGAAGGATAGCATTCAAGTATGCGTAAAATGATAGGGAGGGAATTACCTAGGTAGTATTGTTTGTTAGATAAATCTGGAATACAGAGAGTGAAAACCATAACCGTTCACCGTTTCTACCAACTGGTCTCATCATGATTACATGATTACATGTGTACAGCTGACAAATATAAATGATAACACTGTTTTGCTTGTAACGCAGTATTACAAAATCGGAATTTTGTTTCATCATCTCGAGAAATACTCCTCGCTGAACAATCCCCCATGCAGACAGTTTGTACAGATTACGCTTCTATTTTGTCTGCAAACAGCCATGTGAAATAGTAAGAACTAAAAGTTTAGTACTAGTTTCAACATCTTTGCATTCACGTTTAACAGTTCAGTGTAGAAATAAAATGCGATCTACAACTTAGATCACATGAATTGCTTCGAGATGACCCATATGCCATTAGTTACAAGTAACTGCAAGAATGAACATTTCAGCGGCCGACTGTAATTTCAGCCTTCTGAAGAAACGAGTTACTGGTATATCTTTAGCAAACAGATCAAACAAGTGGATAGTGGAAATTCTGAAGCTAACACATATCTTGAAATCGCAATCCGGACCCTGCAATCTTCAGAACACAATCATAGGAATTCGATACTTTAGTATTAGACTTGGGGGCTTCTTCAGATCAAGTAAACTGGTCATACATATAGAGATAATTAAAGCAGGCAAGACCTGAGTCATTGTAGTATTCGAAAAGCAGTTGGTCGTTACTCGCGCGTATCATTTCTGAGGTATGAGTGGTAACAAATTGTGAGTACATGAAAATATAACAGAAATGAACTCAGTGCGATCACCTGATACGTCCATCTGAGCTAGTTGTTCTCGAGAAGAGTAAGGTGTAAACTAAACATCTATCTGCGGTTTTCGACTCAGATTAGACAGTCCATTCAGCCACTGGGACAAATCAGTTTGTATGATCCAAGGCAGGAAGCCATATATTAAAGATCAGAACTAACTACTTTGTTTAAAGCTCAGTTGGTTTTCCTGATTTTGAGGGTCTTTTCGGAGAAGTACTTCGAAATTTCTCTAATCACTTAGATATACCCCAAAACGACATGATTAACCTGTGTCCCTGAGCAGCAGGTTAGTCAGCAGTTGCTAAATCCCTATCCCCCAACTTGTCTTATTGTTCGTTTACCGTAGCTTTAGGATTTCTGCGCGTTCTTTTTAATATAATCTTACAAACCGTCTTCATAGTGCCATCTTTTTACTGAAGATGTGGAGTGAAAAAAGGAAACGAGTAGCAAAGGGCGTCAGCTAAGAGACACCATCATCAAAGTTGTTAAAACAATTTCTAATAAGTAACAACCGGTCTTAAAATAAAATTACATTGAGATGGAAGTAAACTTCTGAATTACGCTATCGGGACTACCTGGACGTACCGACTGCGTTGAACTTATAACCAGTTGACCACAAATTAACCCACGTCTATGCGAATCCTAGAAAAATATTGGTCTTCTTCTTGATGATTACCATATGTCCAGTTATGAGCGTTTACCTGTTGAAAATGGACTTAAGTATAAATTAAATTTGGCAGTTTTTCGTCGATCATGGAAGTTTTCCGCCTGTTAGGGTGTATAGTGTACGAACGGTCCACCTAATGTAACACCCACCTCAACTTCACGGACATTTACAAGTGGTATGACGGAATACCTCAGGTCATTCGTTGCAGCAACCACTGAAAATCACTTTTTCTGTCATCGTCAAACTTATGATTAAAACCAAAAACATGGCGATTAGACCCGAGGTTCTTAGTATGTTATTAGGGGCCACTGCGGGACAGGTCCTACAATTGCTGGGACAAATCAGTCTATCTCCTATTGTATCAGCTCCTCACGTTTGCATTTTGAATGACGAACAAAGCAAGCGTGAGCCAAAACAGTATCGTTCATTGCTCCTCTGACTAACCTTCAAATTCGTCAATATGATCGACATGTAAAGACCGCGCTTGACATGAACGACTGTATGAACCTTTAGCCCCACTCAACTAATTTCTGTCTTGTCTACCAACCGGATATCGGTCCCATCCGTTAAGAAAACAATCCACTTGCACACCAGAACGCAATGTACCTACGACTTACCCTATGGGGCCTTGATTGCATACATTGAGATGTCTGTATAACCATATTTGCGATTACTCAGGTGTGTTTACACTGAATAGCGAGATTCTTACCTCGTCGGGTCCACTGGCGCATTCCGGCGTCAGTTAAAAACAATGTGGAGCTCACTTATATGACTAAAGCTGGCGCAGGTTCCAGTGTAAATTTTCAATAGTCAGATTTGTTGTTTTCACAACGGTTACTAACTTATAAGCCCCAATGCATTTGAGACAAAGCACTTCGTTCAGGTTACGTATCAAGGGACTGGAAATCGCTTCGGTTAGTGGAATAAATAACACTTAAGAAATGATTCCACATATGTCACAACCCGTCCAGCCTGGTAACGCATATACCACAGCAATCCACTTAACTATGAACTTTGAGTGGTGTATGCAACTTTGCTCGTCTATTCATGTCACTTTATAGATACGCTTTGTTGTAGTCTGTGCTTGATAAGATGTAGCGGAACGGACTTTAGAAATTACACACTGTACGATTCAGTGTTTCTGACTATTGGTTTGTGACTGTTTAACTCAACTGGTAAACACAACAAATATTTACCTGAAATCAGCGGAAGTAGCTGGACTGGGATTGTGAGGGAGCATTCTGAACTTAGACACCTTCGGGTCAGACCGGGTGATTGGAATTTTGTTTGCCATCAACCTGTAAATATGATGCACACAGAAAAGAGAACAAGGCAAATTTAAGGAATCAGTAAGTGCAGTGGATTTTTTCATCAATATGTAAACTAACATTATACAGTCCAACCATACTGTGAAAAACGGTTTGGAAAAATTCGCTTTTCATTAGACCTATAGCAACTTCCGTCTAAAATGGAAGTTAACACAATCACACGATAGTCACGTGACTGACGGTTTCACTGTAGAGACTGAACGGAAGATGGACGTTAATGAGATGAAGGTGCGTACAACTAACAACATGAACGTACGCCGTAGAGTAGATAGTGTATTCACAAGTGATCATATATATTCCTACTATCTTTCCTTGAAATTGCAAGAAAACTGGCTCTAAGGTTATCCGTGGAAAGGCCTTTGTGTGACAGTTAGGAATTTGATCAAAGCTTTACGTTTCTATGATGATTTTCAACATCACATCGACAGTCTACACTGAAGCTTTAACAGGTACACTTTAAGGCCATAAAATCCCCACAAAAAAGTACACAAACTCTCACTAACTAAATAAGATTGTAGTGTATTCCTGATAAAAATCGGAGAAAACACAGACGAAAAGGAGAAAGACAAACGCGTGAACATTTTAGCACACTGTTATCAAACAGTCAAAGCCAAAGTGGTTGAACCGCCTGAGCGATTTGCAGTCACACATGAACATCTGGGTAACTCATTAGGGTAGTCCGGTATCCATGAGACAATCTGTTTACCGATTCCACCACGTCACACATTAATCACCAGTATGTCATTGATATGTTAGAAACGATTACGATCACGCATGACTTTTTTAAGGTCTCGGACACGAGGTCAGAAATGTCACCATGAACCATCATAGGAGATGAATGTAACTTACGGTTCACATGTTACCGTATATCTGATTTGTTTCCACCTGTGAACTCATCGACTGATCATCTGGTACCTTATATCAGTGAAGCCGAATCCAAGCGAACAGTATATAATGTGAAAATTCACGGGTCAACATATTCAGTCAAGTTACTGAAATGTGGTTTCGGAGATTGAAATTAAATCACTTTTATTGTCAATCTTCTTATCCCTGACATTTTTATAACGTCTGCCGAGTGAGTACGAATAAACGAAAAAGATATGATAAACGAATGTCTCAAAACATTTAGCATTCTCTATCATTAACGACCGTGTTTCATAGTCACTGCATAAAATACATTCTCAGTGTTCTTATGCTTATGTATTTCTGGTATATATGACGTTACTTTTCAGTATCAACAATGATCAGGTAGGACACTGACATAAAAATTCAATTTCCAACTTCGTTTCTCATTTTTGCCAACAACATTGCAATCCTTCAAGTAAATAAACAGATCAGTAAGATCCAAAATTGCGTTGTACAACCTAACAATAACGTCAGTGTCACCAGCCATATCGACTATACACGGTCTACAGTGTGTTATCCAGGAGTACAAATCGACGCGTCTGTATTCGTGAACAATGTGTTGACGTTGCGGCTACCCTTGTGAAGATGAAATCAATCAATCTAGGCATGTGTAGACAGCCAGTATAAGTTGATCCTGTGTTTTTTGTTTAGCTTATTTTGGTGTGGTTATGGTACTACACTTTGTATATCTCGTTTGTTCTTTATATTCTACCGATATTAAAATAACGCGGGTGTATGCATTCAGATTTTGCGAACGCCCATGCCGAATAATTCATACGCTGTACGATTTTTGTCTTCACTGACAAAATTACTTGGGTGACCGAACTGTTCAAACAATTTGTACTTTCCAGCGTTTTCGAATGCATATGAAAGGTTGTGTGTGCTGTCATCTGTCTCATGGATTCTCAAAAGGACGCATTTTAGATTCTATCTTTCAATGTCCCTAAGTAATTAATAGACGAATATAAGAAGTTACCGATAACAGTGGTGGAAGAAAAAAAATTAAAACATTTTCAAGATCCTTTTACACAAATGGTTTACTTACCGTTCGTACATGTCATCGTCTTCTGCACCCCATCCCCAGTAGAGATTAGAGAACCCATTAACTCGTAGAAATATTTTCACCGGAATTGTAAGGATTCCGCCAATCAACTTCACATATGGCAGTCTAGTGGAACCAGAAGTTGAAGGCAAATTAATTTAGCGTCGTAAGGATCTGTCTGAATGACTGCATGGTTAAATTATAAATCTCTCCAGCAGTTCGTTGTTTAATTGATATGATCGAGTTGATCTGAACCACGGTCGTTTAAGAAAAAAGCGATTCCATTGATAATGGACAATATAATGAAAAGTTTGAATCGCGTTAAAAGACTGAGTGATATGCAGCGCCTCATCGGTCAAATAGATTTACGTTTTATCGATCCACAAACATATCCTTGCAAGCGAACAACTAATCGCGGCTCGAAATTGCTGGCGACTACCGACAATATTGGTGAGTTCTATATGCTAAGTTAATCAACATCCGTTTCACGGGACTGATTACATCATTATTGTGAGAAGAATTGAAACTAATCAGTCGGTCTGTAAACTTGTTGATTTGCTCATCTCTCATGAAAATGCTTCCATTTCATGTTGACGACTGAGGATCGTAGACTAGAATGTAGGCGTCTCTGAAAATACGTTTGTTGTGATTTAGGAGTAGGCTAACAGTGAACCATGGAGTGTTACAGTTAGGCACATTTTTTTGTTCAAGTTGCAAATAGTTAATTACGTAACTTTTTGCACGGTCGTGTATTAGGTACCATTCATTTGTACCTATGTTTTAAACTTTTCTTTATGGGCAGCTATCTGAAAGGCTGTTACATTTTTATTTCAAATATTCACAGGTAGTCATGAAACACGAAGTGTAGCAAACATATGTTTTCGATGAATTCTCATCAAGCTGTTACAGTCATAAAACAAAATAAACCTAAAAACGATGACATGCGAAGTTTGGTTGTGGTCAAAATTCACACTATCTCCTTTTCCTGTCTGTGAAAGCTAATGAGGTGCTAATTGTCTACGTGTCGATTGAGTGGGTCAGTTAACGGCCAAGACATTTGAAGCGATCGAACGAAGTTTTGCCCACACAATATTAGGTTACTTAATCGAATGGCAATGTCCTCGGCAGTGAGCAGTATTCTCTGGCGAACGAGTTTTGACCCATTAGGTAGAACCCTGTAAATAACGGTGAACGATCGATCTATGTTGACCTGATTATCTTTGTCAGCCAGGTGACCTGCAATGGTGGCTGGTTTTATTTCACCTATCGTGATCCATGCTGAATGACGTTCTTTTAGAAAACGCCGGGCCATACGACGCATACGACGCAGTGTGCTGAACAATAGCAAACGAACGAATAAGCTGAACATCACCTACAATTGATCGCAGCGGTTACACTCCCATTGATTTTCCAGTCAACCTGTTTCCAGCGGGGCGAGATACAGACTTTTCCTTCTCAATTTAAGTTTTTGTAATCACTTTCAGACCACAGATACACCGTTAAGCATTTTTTTGCCGTCGGTAACCAGTGGGTGCGGTATTTAACTGTCATTATATCGGACCAGCGCTGACTATCACACATTCACATGAAACGAGAACACACATGCACTATATTCTGTTCGCCGTAGACCGGTCGGGTGACGCACAACGATTGGACTGACATACTGTCGTTATCGGCAAGTCCACTCGGCCTGGCACACTGACGGTAGCCAAACCAGGTAGCCTGTTTGCGTGGAAAAGTAGGCTACGTTCAAGGTCGGTGGTGGAATCATTGTTCGTCACTGCCCACAAGCGATGACAAATTTGTAAACGTGACTTCCTGCTAGAAAACGCTGCCTTATGGCAGAAAAACCTGCGTATGTTGCATTCGGGCAGGTACGTTTTGATGCAATAGATGCAAACTTAACTTGACCTAACAATGCAATTGTGATAAATCGATTTTACCCATTCACTGGCCTTACCAATTGAATTCCAACCAATGGCAGGCAAAGTTGTGTTCACTGAGGTTGTTTGGAGTCATACGAGTTGCCTGCTTCATTTGATGCATTCCCATTTCCAACAGGATGGTGAACTGGACAAAAAACCTCCCTCAAACCCATCATGGGCCGTGGCGGGGGCTTGTTAGTTTGCAAACCAACCACATCTAGATTTCTGAGTCCAGAAAAGGAAGCTCGACAACTGCGGGACGAGTCTATTGTTTTACGAATGTATCCGCACCAAACAATCATGTCGCAGGTGTCAAAAACCAGAATTCCCTATAGCTATCATGAAATTTTAAATTTGTGCCGAAGCTTTTGTTTTCCACATAAAAATCAACCAAGATTATTAGTTCACTTCCATTGTAATATTTTCACGTCAGATTATAGAACACAAAATTTCTAGCATCTTCTTATCAGAACAATACTGTTAGGCATTTAACCCAATTGTGACTCACCTGTTGTTAAATTTATCAAGTTGAACGCTTGTATGGCGAGGGAATTGTGAACAACTGTAAGGCACCTCATCTGACAATGGGATCAGGTCAACATCATGGAAAGTGACACAATGAAACGGGAACCAATTCAATGACTGTACGAAAGCGGTATTCATTATTTTTCCTTTGTTGAACGGAGCAGCACCGAACTATACGTAAAAAGTAGGTCTGAGTATGTGTTTCTGCGTGAATGTGTACGACAAATCCATATACTACCAGCTGTTTATGAAGACCAGTTCATGTTAGTAGGTACCAGCCTTCGGCAGGTTTTGTTAAAAGTAGACGAATTAATGAGACTAACGAGTATCTATAAAAATGACAAGTATTCCCATTATTCTCATTGTTCCAAGTAATTTAATGATTGTGTGAAAATTCAGATTTAACAAATTTGTAGATAAAGATTCAAGACGACACAATCAATACCGAAATTTTTGTGGAATGTTTCATCTTTTGCAGGCAGGACTTCTACAGTCACTTCGATAGGCGACAGATTATCAGTAATAAGTGGGTGAGTTGCGAAATCCTTGTTCATAGTTTTGGATTTAGAGAAGAAACTGTTAGGAGGTGCTTCTGCTAACGAAGTAGTCAGGACTCATCTAGTCATGGCGATCGATCATCCCATATCAGAAGATGTGGTCAAGGGCAGTGGTACGGTTCCACTCAACCAATCAGATTGTAACACTGAGTCCCTTTGAACAATTTGCATAGAATAGTCAGATGACACGAATAACGATATGTGGAAAATGCAAATACAATAGTGTACTGAGTTTGAACGGGAGCGGTTTCTGGATTTGAGAAGGTTCAGACAATCACTGTTCGCGCATACGCTGCTACAGACTGAATTATGGTCAAACTGGCGCTAATCAGTCACAGACGGCGAATAGCTGCTGTTGAGTACGTGTCTGCTTCAAACAACCGAGTTGCTAGATACAATGTCTTGGAACAACACAGAAACAAACAGGCTGATTTAAACATGAGGATGCCTGTCGCATACTATCAGTCGCAAATACCGTTGTTCTTCCATAAAAGGCTCTATTTTTCCAATAAATTGAGTCTGCTTAGTGCCCCTAAGATTCCTGTTCTGGTTTTTCTCGACTAGGTAGCGCAGCACATGACAGGAAGTACATAATGAAAGCCGCCTGCATGAAACTCTCCTTCGAAGGTGACAGTCTGATGAACACACCTTTGAAAAGATGATAAATTCCGCCGTTAAACATGTGCCTAATGCAGCAGAGCTTGTCCTACTCTCACAAACGGCTAGGCTACCACTACCCCGGATCAAAAAGTAAACCCCTATGTTTCTTGCTAGCCACTGTATCTGTCGGTTTTCCTGCAGTTGCGGAAACACATACATTAGGTGGACAGAAAGAATGTCTAAAACCATGATCAAGACCACATGCCAATTTGGTTGAGAGATGCACTGACTAACGCGCCATTGAGTGACACTCAGCGAGGACGAAACGCCGCTCCATCCATTGCATGGCACTGATTGACTACATGTCACAATGCCAATATCACATCTCCGTTTAAGATCTTGATGAACGCTCACAACTCACAAATTCTCAAGTATATTGAAACATTGTTGATCAACCGCCGACAGCCTGTTCTCTGTGCAAAAGAAGTGACTGTCTGTCAACCGTTGTTTGCTGTAGGTTTAACCGTGAATGCCAAACATGATCCAGTCCGATTTTTACTTTAGAAGGTTACATTTGTCTTCTTGGTCTTGTTTTCATGCTAGTTGCACGTTTACAACTGATGAGAGTGTGCGAAATGAATTCATATCGTGATTTGTATCTTCTGACTATTCTGGCCAAGTCAGATTGTAGCCGTGCGGTGGAACATCTGAGCGCTATCTGGGCTGTGTTTTTTCGCGTTAGTCTTTTCGTTGCCTCCTGTAATGAGGTTTGTTCTAACGCCCTGACTGCCATATACGATCGTTTCATTTGATTCGTTCTGCGTCTGACTGTCATCTATACTTTTCTCATTTGATTTGGTGCGTGTCTTGTCGGCCTTGTATGGTAATCGTTTCGTTCTAATTTTGACTCAGCCTTCCGATAAACGATGTTGCCGTGTCTCTTTCTTGGTTTTGATTGAAACGACTAAGCGCGTAACCAAGGTGATGAACCAATATAGGCAACTGGAATTGGCTGCACTTTTTAATTGATTCAGAGGAGTTGTTGAAAATTTTCGGAGTTTGGTACCGATTTTAGAGACCTCAGGATGTTTCTCAATACAGTGGCGTAGTTCCTGGTCTTAAGGGATCAATTTTAAAATATTCGCTCGAATATATTGATACCAACATCTTTTAAGTAACAGTGTGTTTCGGCTATTACTTTGCATTATTTTCCTAGAAACATCGACTGGCAAATTATTAGTAGTTCAAGTTATTGATAAGAAGTTTAACTGTGTTTAACTAAGTGTTTAACTGAATAATGTAGTTTGCAAGCTTTCAAACAAACAGTCTGGAGCTAATATTAAAATTACCGTGGGAACCATAGTAAACGTGTGATCCATAAGGTAACCATCGTTAAAACTAATTAGAAAAGGCGTGTTTTGCAGGTTTATTCCTAAGATATTCACTGAATTGCGAACAACGTCTGCTTCGAGAAGGTGTGATGAAAACACACATGCAACAGAATGTAGGACAAATAAAGTTTAAGAAACTGAATCGCCTAATGAGTACTTGATAGACCGTGTAGAAACCAATATCGTTTACATTTTAAGAGGATATCTATTGTAATCATTAAAACCGTATACTAAAATAAAAATGACCGAGGATATTCACGGATTTATAGCCCACCTCCACGCTGAGGTTGTTGGAGGAAACATGAACACACAAAACTGACGGACAAGACAAAAGGAAGAAGAGTAGACGACAGAAATGTAGATACTAATAGCAGATATTGGGAAGTTACTTTCCAGGAGGAAATCTGTCGATGTGCTGAAGAATATTTACGCTGATAAGAATGAACAACAAACGGAAATAGTGAGAAAAAGACGAAAAAGAGAAACTCTCTACAGAAAATACAAAAAGCGCATGGAGATCGAAAAAAACAATAAGAGAAACAACGAATTAAAAAAGTGAGGGAAGGAACTGAAAACTCGGGTTTCTGGTACTACGACAACCACTTCACAGTTAAAGCTTTCAATAAATTATGAAAATGTTTGGAGAATATTTTCTTAAGAAGTTGACCACCTTTTCGTGACATGCAACGGGTGCATGCTGGGCAATGCGGACCAAATCGACATCCGTTATTTGTTTGTTTATATCTTACAACATCGGAATTTAGTTGCGTCACAACCCGTTATCAGCGTAATGGATGGCAGTTTGATATTCACTTGCAGAGTTTCGTTGCGCTTCTTTGGGGGAATAAGCGCACATTGAAAAGTGGATTAGAAAACTTGATACTGATAGATTTTCAATCAACAGAATTTAATTAACTGACGCGCGTCATTTAATGTGGGCGTATCATGATATGGGCAGAGCTGCGCACGTGTGTGTTGGTATAAAGAAAACATTCTGAGTATTTAAACTAATACTATATTTATCGACTCACATCCTTGTAAGTAGTTTAAAATAATAATTTTATCGACCAAATGGAGGTCTTAAAGCTGATCTGGTCAAGTATGCCTATTCTCTAACTTGTAAGCGCTGTCAAAGTGTTTACTTTATTTTCAATCTCCAATATTCTCTATATATACTTTGTCAACAGAATTGCTGCCTTTACATGGTGTCTCCTAACAATGATCTCCATACTTTTACTATTGTTGGTTTATCCTTCTTTGCGCTTGCGTCTTTCTCCCACGCTGACTATTCAATCAAATGTAAGACTGATATCTTGCAACCTGCGTGTACACGTCCTTTCTAGGTTGATCTCTCGTTCACGCTAATGTGATTCAGGATGTCTGAGCCAAATGTCTTCGGGCTTACGTGGCTCTACATGAGAAGAGGTCACTTTCAGTCGCAACAGACACCCTCGTGCTTATGGGAAATACATGCAGCTGTTTACCTCAGTCGTCAAATGTGACAAAGATGAAGTACATTTATTTTGGACTACTTTGAAAATGTGAGTAGTAGGAACTTTTCTATCACTAGCCCTCTGGTCCTTATTGCTTTCACAATTCCGAAATATTTTCACCAAGGCAGTTTTAGAAGTTAAAGCTGCAAACTGGACTGCTCCACAAAACACAAGCTCAGTAACAAGTTCGTCGCATGGTGCGTGCAACGTTCTCAGAACTGAGATTAACCGGTAACAGTTAAAGAACTTAATATCCCGGCATTTGTGTTGGTTACCTCAGAGTCTAGGTATCTCGTTAATGATTGCGGTGGGTCACGATAGTTTTAAATTCTAAAAAAACGAGGAGTTACAGGATTAAAACAACACATTTAGAAACGAACTCCTGAATGAATTGTGTTTAGTTGGATCGTTCTTGTTGGACCATGACCGGTTGAAATTTGATCCATACAGTACCTCATCTGTACATTATAACCAATCAGAAATTTAAAATCCAGCTCACAGTCTGTTGGTCACCAAATTTTACTTCAATTCTGTTCCGCATATCAAAATATCAGCTCAACGGTCTTTCTTTATGGCAACTTGAGCTGAATGTCAGGGTCTGAACTTGATTCGTTTTTATCCTATTAACCATCTACTTCCCCAGTCACGTGATTTAATGCGTGTTTGCTTGTTAATAATTAATAACTCTTATCAGCGACTGATAATCCTCCAGGTACTTCAATAAGACGTTATTTGCTTGCGCAACACATCGCATTTGATGTAATGGTGTCACGGACGGTGTTTGAGATCCGTACTATCTTTTTGTAAGTCACATACAAGCCCCCAATTTTGTGCTCAACTTTCTCGCCAATCCGAAGGATCTGGACTCAACTTTCTATTGTATTTCGTCATGTTAAATTCCATAGACCTAAAGGAGTGAAGTCACGCATATTCCCAACCATTGCCGGGAAAATACAACGTGGAACACGAAACCGATGTTTGGTATAAGGTGTCCAACAAGTTCAAAAATGCATGAAGCACAAAACATGAGATGGTGGAAGGACATTTAGATAAATAGTTTTGTGCTACTGCAGCCTGATTCAGCTGTGGCCCGATTTGACATCACTTATGATCGGCTTACATAAGTCTCTTACCCTCACTGAGCAATTTTGCACGACAAGTTACACGACTCATGCTAACGAGACTTTGTCAGGCTTACCGGTGGTTTTGAGGAGATACCGCCGTACAATGTTAGACGTATTTGAAGCATGTTAATCTCTTATGGTGAGGTGCTGGTGGCGTACAGTTTATACGATTGGAAACGTTGATAGGTATGGTGACTATTCCAGTTGAGTAACATGATTGTTGTTGATAGATCACTCGACTAATTTTGAGGTAATAAGATTTAAGCAGTTCCTGGTAGGCGTCATCTTAACATAATCTTCAGATCAACTATTTGCACACAATTTGCAACTGATGCTACCAATTTGTAGCTGACTTCAACAGTTAACTCCGCATATTTGAAACAATCATCAAGAGTTTCGTTTCCATCGTTCAGCATGAAGTGGTGAACGGTTTGTGTTTGTCAAAGGTCACATAACCAGTGGCTACTGAGGCGACATTAACAACAACATGTTGGTTCATACACTGTGAGTGAGAGGTCACTCAGTCAGTATACTTCCATACGGTACGGTAAGTTAAGCAGAAGGTAAAACGTTTCCCATTCGGTTTATAACTTTGGTCTGTACAGTCTACGCCTGTGTTTGCTCAAGTGTGGGTTATAATCGATGAACCCACTGCAACACAGACTACCGGACATATCACTTATTAAATACTTCCTCATAATTACTCATGTAAACGTTCACGTGATCATATTGAACAGACAGAATCTTCAAATAATCAATAAACCATAAATTCCATGTAGCTTTCAGTTATCAGTCGCACAAACAATCGTTTTGCTATTCTGGTTAACGACATATTAGAATGTAGAATGTCAGAGAGACATCTTATGTACCTCCATGTCATCTCGGTCTTATGCATTTTTAGCTGAGAGGTCTTCGGTACCGATGTGAATAACTCTGCCCGTGGATATCTGTTGGAAAGACTGTCGTGGAGTAAGTAGGAAGTCTAAAGAACGTAGTGCGCCATGTAGGTGTGATCAGACATTTATTGAAATAGGTATCGAAAGCCACTCCTATTCATTCGCGAATTTAACTGAGCTGAGTGTTTGTCCAACCTGGCGACTATCGTAACCTTGCACGCCGCGTCGCAGCCTACAGTACAGCTGTCTGGTGAAAACATGGTAATCTTGACCTGTGCCAATAGATTCGACGTACTGGCACACAGGAATTTCACTCGACTAGATCGAGCACACATCCCAGTCATTCATTTGAACAACACATATCTGTGTCTTATCTAGCTGTCATTAACGTGATTCAAGCTATTCGGTTCGAACGACCCACTACAAGCCTGGCAGCTGGGTAGTAAAGCTTAGACGAAAGGGCTTCCAGGTGGATCGATTGATTCAGTCAGGGCCAACGCAGCTGCCACACGGTAACTTGAATTTCGGATAAGCTGAATCATTTGGTGTGTTCACTGTTCTTTGCTGTATGGCCCAGACGGGTAGGTAGCGAGAAGACGTCTAATAAATCAAACTCTTTATTACCCAACTAACTGGTTTCCAAGCCACACGCATGCTCGCGTTTATGAACCGGAATTCCGACCCACAACACACCTCCGGTTTCCTCTCCTAAGTCGTGTGCAGTTCTGCTCGGTTTTTGTGTCTGGCCGACGCCTTCTGTCGGGGGGTTTCCACCTGCCCTTCCTCGTCCGTTGATCCTATCTCGTTGGGCGATGGCTCATCCTGTTGCCCATGTTATCCGTTATCTATCCGCTGTGGGTTTCGGCCGTATTTTTTGACAGTGTTGAGATATTCCTTCGAGTGTTGAGATAATCGCGCCCCCGATCTGGTCATCCATCCCAAACCGTTTGCTACGTCTAGTCGGTTGGTCTGGTCTTGTTGGGCGACGGCTCCTTCGGTCACCTGTGTTATCTGCGATCTGCTTCTGCAGGTTTTTAGACTTACCTTCTCAGCGTTAAGGTAATCCACTATGTTGGAATACTCGAACCTCCGGTCTGGTAATCCACTACAAAGTGAGTCGCGCCTGAATTAAGCGTTCTGGAGACAGCAGCGTTCAAAATGATCCACATAACAATCAGACCACATTTTTATCAACCGGAGTTTTTCTACTGATTGTACACACTCTAGAATTCTGCCTAAGGGAAACACGAAACGAACCAACTACGACAGCAGATCAAGCAAATTAAGCATACTAAGCAAGAAACAGTCAGAAAGGACGAAGTACCGAATTATCGAGTTTTTGAGCGCCACACATCTTTGGTATGTTTCAACCACAGTTTGTGCTGAAGGATGATTTATTTTAAATACAAGTCTTTTTGAATGTTCTTAGTTGGTTTTGCTTACACTGTAGTCATTTGTAGAATCAGTCACACGACAGAAAGAACAGTTGAGATGAAAGTTTAAAAAAGAGACATTTCCCCTACATGTTCATTATATTTTTACAAGACGTGCAAATGGTTCTTGATCTAACCGACTAAAAATACTGTCTTTCTACGCCAACTGAGGACTACGCCAACTGACGACAACTGAGGACAACTGAGGACGCTAACTGAGGACTGGGGTGAACTGACGAATGACCGCATTGGTTTGCATACAACAGTAAGTCTAAATATCAAACCAACAGCGACCCTTACCGGTTAGATTCATCTGTCTGAAATGTCTCAAATCAACAGAACTGTACCAGACTACCCAACTTGGAGAGCTTAGACAGGCAGTCTAACTGGCGCACGATATTTCACTTCCTATTATATCTTCAGTTTTATCTTGCCATATTCCACCGAGTACGAGAGTGAGTACATATCAACCTCCGCAGTTTGTTGAGTTGGAGTCGGACTCAGTACGCTGAAAAACCATCAGAAACTCTTGTTTATGTATTGACTAAATTGCATTGTTTTAGTTCATGTCAGTTTACTCAGACACTTGGAATGCGTATTACCCAGTGAATCTCAACCTGGGTCTAGTTTGCTCGTGTGTGCGTACGCACTCATCTCATTCCGGTTGAAGAGGAGTGTTTCAAAGAGTCGATTTTATTGTTGTCTAAAAGAGAGCCATCGCTGCTGTATAGTTCTCTTGTAAGGGACAGTCATTCGCCTTAACAAACGAATGTGAGAACAACCTAACGCAAGAACAATATGAGTAACCCGACAGGTACTAGCAAACTGAACCTCGCACAGTATCAATCACGTGATCACATATTTGGCAACACAGACTGGGGGTTCGTTTCCGATTTAATAATAATGATAACAAAAATGATAAAAACGGTAACAGTATTGCCAATAATAATAATAAAGCTACAGAATACTGTATTGGCGGGCTTTAATAATATGGTTTACACTGAAAGGCTGGTATGAGTGAGGAACATGGCCCACCATGAGTGATAGACTACATTTCAGCTTATGCGAAAAAATTTCCATTTCGATCCATTTAACAAAATGCTGTGACAAGTAAGTACACTGCTGTGATGACTGATGAGCATCATTAATGTCGAAGGTTTAACAACGCAGTAAGATTGGGCACAGGTACGGGTGAACATTACCGGCGTTTTGTGGAAGCATATCAAGCCAGTGGTGAGCACAATCGTGTTAAAATTGATGAGAAGGTGAGTTGTACATGCAAGCGGGTTAAAATAAGGCAACAGTCGTGACAACTAGACAGCCCGCAAAACCGCTCCATTTTCTCGGGGCTCGCTAGTCAGTTACCATTGTCATTGCTCACCTTGTTTGTAAACAACTGGTCTGATCACAATATCGTGCACACAAAACCGGACGTCCCAACATTCCCCGGTTAAATAGCCATCACGTCGTTTATAACAGATCACTAATAGTGAGGGCAGTGTGAATAGGACAACTGTCAACCATCATCCAGTTTTCCCCTTAAGCATACATAAAAGTACTAGAACTGCGAACCAAGCAACAAAATCCGAAGACTAGAACACAAGGCTTACCCGACAGGCATGTCGCCTAATCGAATTGGGTGAGAGAACGGACACAACAAACCGCTGAAATCACAACCAGATTACCAGCTGGCTGGTATGCTGTACGCGAAGTCCCGTTGAGGTCACTCAAACCTCACCGACTCAATGTTTTGGTCACCACTGTCCCCAATCGATAACACCTGACTGTTCACACACATTTCTGTCCGCATTTCGGCGCTTCAAAGACGATACTGGACTTGGACCCAACAATCGCCGTTGAGTTCAAACGGACAAGGTAAAATTACGATAGTTCCCTAACGGATTGCGTCATCACGATAGTTACGTTTAGGTGGGGAATCTTACAAGGCATACTGAGGAGCACTGTCTCACTGATGTAATGTTTTGGTTCGTATGTAATGGAGAACTAAACAATAGATGCTTTGGTGTGCTACGCATCTTGATACAGATATATAATATCTAAGATGAAGGCGGAATATTTATCGCACGGAATGTACAAATGGGCTCTAAAAATTTTCAAATTGCATCGACAGACGTACATCAGTGCGTTCCAGGAGTGTAATCTGGCTCCAGCATGATAAATTCGTCCAGACAAAAATGGAACTGTGATCCACCCTAACTCAGCATGACCAGTCAGACATACAGATAAACAGACAGTCAGACACACACAAACGCACACACGAATCCAATCATTCATGCAAGGGTCCACAAGTTCAACCTGTCTTCGGTTAAATCGAAGTATCGATTCTAAACCGTCATTAGAAGCATCCACACTTACACTCTGTACAGTTCTAGAGAAGTTCTAGACATGACACTTCTAGAGAGTTCGTTACGCCCCTCATCCCTTCCAGTTCGACCACTACACGTCTGTGTTGACGTGTTATCCTAGTACGTAACCGTCAAACCAAAACCCGTATGATGGGACTGATTTATGTCGACACAGACTAAACGGCCTTCGCATCCTGGATATATTGTCTTTTAGACCGAAGCAGATTTCCAGAGAACAGAGCACCTCAATCTGGATAACGGTTTTCAACGAGCTGTCCACAATGATCTCGATAACGCAGCAAGTTACCTTCAGCACAGATATGTTGACAGGAATCAAAACAACGCGGCTCAGTAATGAGTCCAAAAAACCGACAGAAGCCAAGCGACGCTTATTGTTTTCATAGCATGGCTGTAACAAGTCACGTCAGAGTCCACTAATAGCGCGATAATCCTGGAAACACAGCATAATTTGCCTCAGACTCCACGGAAATTTGTTGGTTTCTGATCAGTCTTTTGTTGATTGGTATATTTGTTTTGTTCATGAATGCAGCTTTCTATTGTTCCGTTTAGTGAACAAACTATCATGATGACGCAATCCGTTAGGGAACTGTCGTAATTTCAGCTTGCCCGTTTGAACCCATTGGCGAATGTTGGTTCCATATCCAGTATCGTCTTTGAAGCGCCGAAATGCGGACAGAAATGTGTGTGAACAGTCAGGTGTTATCGATTGGGGACAGTGGTGACCAAAACATTGAGTCGGTGAGGTTTGAGTGACCTCAACGGGACTTCGCGTACAGCATACCAGCCAGCTGGTAATCTGGTTGTGATTTCAGCGGTTTGTTGTGTCCGTTCTCTCACCCAATTCGATTAGGCGACATGCCTGTCGGGTAAGCCTTGTGTTCTAGTCTTCGGATTTTGTTGCTTGGTTCGCAGTTCTAGTACTTTTATGTATGCTTAAGGGGAAAACTGGATGATGGTTGACAGTTGTCCTATTCACACTGCCCTCACTATTAGTGATC
>LUCH01001144.1:0-96158 GCA_013368495.1 Paragonimus heterotremus | reverse complement strand
TATCAAGTGATTGAACTCAGCTGCATGTAATCTTGATGTAAACACCATAGATCACATATAGGGACTAAACTATAGAGAGATTACACTCGTGAATACGAACTGGTATATGACCGAAGCCCTGGTCAAACCCAGGTCAGCCTTACATAAGCTAACCATCAACCCCAAAGGCAAAAGATGGCTTGTCGTCGTCCCTTAGTGTAAGTAGCCAAAATGGACACGGTCGCGTTTATCCTTTGGACTGTAAGTTGCACAGTGGGTTCTCATTACCATTCATTCACTAGAGTTGTGTCGTGTTGATCACTTGAACATACGTCTGTACAACAGGGCCTAGAAGGTGTCTTTCACACTGATGACATTAAATTGACAACAAGAAGCAGAACTGAAGTATCTAACATCCTTGCGGCCTACCAGCATACTAACAGAGGCAAACAACTGCTTTTCTGGCAAATATACTCTAAGGAAAGATCGGGAGGTTCGTGAACAGTTTCGGCGATTTGTAGAATCCTGAAAAAGGGGCTTCGTTATCCATCAAAACTGTGGCGGTTGGCTACAAAGTGTCACAGGTAAACTATTTTTTTTTGAAGTGCTTAGAAACCTCAAAAGTAAAAGTTTCCAGGTGTTAGTATAAACTAAAACCTATCGAATGCTTGCGTTCTAAAAATCTTGGAAGAGAAATCTGTTCGGACCATTACAAGTATCTCAGCCCATAAGTGATAATCCCGACAGTCACACAAAGCTGCTGACAGTAAAGCATGCTCGTTTTCAGTGACCAATTGTTTGGGTGGTCTGATTGGAGAACACATCTTTTCCCTTCATTTTGCACTAATGATCTTTGACCCAATACTGCTGCTCGATTTCAAAACGTTTTACTGTGTGGAACTATTGGGTTACATATCTTCCCTAGATGACTATCTTCAACTTGTGTTTATTGAAGTTAATAATCAGTTTCATCTGTCAGTACAGTGTGTAGCTACACCTTTTCAATATTTGTCCATGGTTAGCACACTGTTAATCCTAGATTGAATGTTTTATTCTTTGTGTTCGCGGTCGTGTCTCAGATTTAGGAAAACAATTGCATAGCGATATTAGGCGTGACACTCCAGTTTTCACTTATTCTCTGGTAGGAATACCATTAACGCAAACAATGTAATCAATGCATTCGGTGTATTCGATCCGGAACAATAAAGAGCATTAACTCATTCATTCTGGCCCGCCTGTTTGAGTATAACCGACACAATCACACAGAGGGCGTTTTACATCGTCCACCTTATCCCGGTTAGTGCGTTACGAAAGATCAAATGGCGCATCTTGTCTACAGCCGAGGCGGTCGCGTTCCATTTACGTCACCCGGACTTGTGTGCTCAAAAACAGTTCGTTCACACCAAGAGGTTATCACATGACAATTTGACCCCTTCTCCACAAATAATCCCAATCAACACTGGCTTTCTAAAACCTACCTCGTTTGTGAATATAACCACAAGGAAGTCTTGTGTGTGTTTTTCTCAATCGTCTTGCCTTTGTATTATTACTGAGTGATAACTTCCCTTACGGTCGCGCATTATTGCTCGATAGACAAAATCAAATGTAACTTGTCCTGTACTCTCACAATATGTAGATAATTGAATCATTCATTAAGACTGTTAGCTGTCGAATTCAAAATGTCAACTTATTCAGATCTGTGACAGAGATTTTCATTGTATTCCATTAGCACTGAAGTGGCATCTATAATAATAAAGAGTAGGTGAAAAGGCCCAGAACGCTGTTGAATCAAATGGCGGTATACTCCGCTGTTGACATCTTGACGGTAGTCTGAGACAACGCCCCAAGCCTAGCGCTGCTGGAGCATATCTTCCAAGAAGCAACGTATAAGGGTAGACAACTATTACGCCCTACACCTCACTCATTCATATTCATTCACAGTGAAGATGAATGACTGTAGAATCTCCTTCCTCAAAAACCATGTATGGCTTTTGTGTTCAACAAAAGACGCTTTCAGTTGCATATATAAACAGAATCATACTCACCACATTTGACTTGGTAACCACAACCTGTCTGCCTGTCCTTAAGACCATAGGATTTGTACGAACTTCTTTTGAGAACAAAAGAACTGATTGTGTAATCAAATAGCCGTCGATTCCACATCAACTAGCATTTGTTGCCTGATTTGTTTGGAGTGGTAGGGTGGAATTTTGTTAACTATGTGAAAGGCCTCATTTGGATCAACAGGATCGTCTTTATCAGCAAAATGTACAACAACTGAACTATTGACGAGTTTGGTCAAAGCGGTTCCGAACCAAGCAGGATGGTGTTTCTTGATCCTTCTGGACAAACGTCCGGACGTTCGACCTACATTTTCCGATATACAGCAGCAAAAAGATGGAATACACAAGCATGCATTGATCATGTGAGAGATAGTGAATTAGTTCCCTGATATTGTCGTCTGTCCTCTTCACGTACGAACGTAAAACATAGGAATGTGTGAGACATTAGGACTAAAGAGAATAAACGAAGTGTGATGAGTGGTTTAACGATCTGCTCACAGGTAGGCCACAGAAGTTGAGGATGACATCAACGGCGTGATCTCTGACCACAGCAACCTCAAGGTTTGTAAAATCTTCCTATGAGAACAAATAGGAGGACTGTTTGATCGAATAGCAGTCGATTCCGCGTTAGCTGGCATTCGTTGTCTGACCAGCTTAGAATGGCTAGCCGGAATTGTGTAAACTATGAGAAAGGCCCTTTCTGGATCAACACGATGGTCCGTATCGGTAGGGTGTGCATCTACTGAGCTGTTAATGATTTTAGTCAAACCGGTCCCGTGCTAGGCAAGATGACGTTTCTTGATTCTTTTGGTCAAACGCCTGGACGTCCGACCTACCTTTTCCGCTGTATAACAGCAGGGAATGGAATACACAACCATGGGTTGATCGAGGACAGGCACTTTGTCTTTCTGACTCAACATAGTCATATCAGAAATAGTGAATCATTTCCTTAATGTTGTCGTCTGTCCTCTTCATTTACGAATGCAAAACATTAAAATGTGTGAGACACAAAGACTGAAAAGTGTACACGAAATGTTAACAATTTGAGATATATGTCCTGTTGCCTTGGTGATCTCAGCGTTACACACCGTATGTGCCAGTCTGATAAAAAGTTGGATAAACCTTTTGTTCATATCGTTTGAATAGGAAAAATTCAAAATGAAGCATCGATCAGACACAGTTTTTTCATTAAACTTTGTAGATACATAAGCAAAATGGGAAGAAGTTTAGGAGGTAGGGTGACAGCATATTGCTACAAATTTCAGACTCTAATCTTGGTAGCAAGATGATCTAACTAAGTACACAACGAATCCTCATCGAATTGAAAACTCGTTCAAATTTTCGCTCTATCACTAGGTTTGACTTAAACTCGTCAACACTAAGAGTAGTTGCTCTCGACTGCATGAAGCTATTTGTCCCAAGATCAGTCCGGTTTTGTTTATGCGTTCGATAAGACCACAATCGTTTCCGGTGGTCTTGTTTGTTCGCGGTCTTAACAGTTCGGATCTGACATGAATGCAGGGCTACGTTCAACTATAGTATGCAATGACTAGCCCGAACAAAACATCCGGTGAAATCACATTTGTGCGCTCTTGACTAAAAGGTCATCTTTCATCACAAGCACATCAAGCACAATTAAATGACAGTCCATTTTAATATGGTTCAGTTCTGTTTTTAAGATGAAGAGGCTTAATCAAACAACTGTTGTGTTTCCTGCGCCCGAGAGGTTCCGCGTTCGTAATGAGGCCGCTACAGTACCAGGGTTATCAAACAAACTTACTGAGGAAATAAAGTCACGTATTCCAATAAAATATAACAGGCTTATAAATGTAACAAAGATACACAAAAATGCAGCCTCTGAAAGAACCAGATATTGATAGGTAAAATACTGAAGTTGGCGGAGAACATAACAGTGACAATAACAAACATAAAATAAACAGTATTGGTAGTAAGTGAGTGTTAAAAAATTGATGACAAGACGGAGAATGTGAATGTTCAAACTCAAGCTGTTAAAGAGAACACATTTAATGTGATCAAGGGAACAGTCAATCGGTGACATCACTCATCGCAATCAGTTTATTTGGATGTTCACTTTATTAATCGGCCACATTTTCTGAATAACAATTGGCTCTACTCAACGTGTTCACTTTTCTCTGTTGTATACCTGGGGCATTCTGGTAGACCTGTTTTGCACTATTTCAGTTACTCTGAGGCCACTGTACGCAATAAGTATACAAACAAACTCCAAATGATGTTTTACTCTCATGGTGCGAAATGGTTGCAAGTCCTCCATCACCTTTGTGAGACGAATATCTTACACAAACTCTGTGTTCATTCTTGGAGGCCTGTTTCGTCGTCACTTGTTATATACAACTTCCAAGTTCCTTAAATAAGTTCTCACTGCACAAATTTTTACATGTGATCTTTGACCTAAGAAACTATGGACCGTTAAATAATGATCACTTAGTGCTTGCTATGCTTGTCGACATTCATGAGATCTTGACATTCCATAGATTAACCTTAGATCCTATCTAGATCCTACTGCGTGGAAACATCGCCCAGGTCTCCTACAACATTCGCAAAATTGCAAAAGCTCCTAGTTATGTTGTTTATGAACATAAAGAACAATAATTCCCCAGAAAATATCCTTGAGATACGACAATGAATATTACGTCTTCATTGGATCTTGTCCCCGTTAGATTCACGTAGAACGGCAGGCCTCTCAAAAAGGTCTGTGACTATTCCAATACTTTTTTAGGAGGTCAAGGCAAATCTAGCTTAGTCAGGAACAGCTGAAAGTTGATCTCATATGGTTCAGATAGTGGAACTTAACGTTGCAATTCTCATTTGTGTTCCTCATGATTTCATCCAATGGCATATCACATTGAAATTAATAAATGCGGGGTCCATAAGGTCAATTTCGGAATAATTAATATTAATTTTAGTTATAGAATTGTTACCATGAAAGTTTTCCTTCCTTAGGTTAAGATTACGTCTAGACGGGAGATGACACTATTCAAACCGCTGAAACCAACAACTCATCACTACACCTGGCTTTGATAGGTAGACAGTAGTGATGTCCCAAAACCTGGGCTAAACACGACCAAAAGTTTCAAGGTTGCAGTAAAATACTTTTATTTCCACATAACAAGAGATCAGTTTGTAACATTCCACATTATACCGATGAGTAGGCATCCCAGCAGATGCTGCACGGTGTGCTGGTCTGTGATGTGCTACTAGTACTGCAAAGCTAAACCATCAAAACCAGTTCACTTTAAACATACTCGGGAAATGTCTTGTTTGAGCCACATATGTGTTGAGTACTCATCAATTCGGTATAACGATCAGTACCAACTTCAATACAGTTAAAACGTATCTATCCGTAAAACAAGGTGATATATACGGAAGAAAGAAACACGGAGCGGTATTTCATTTGTGTACTGCCTAATACGTAGAACATGGTGGGTCAAACTTTTTAACCGGTTCTCTCCCCTCACACACATAAAGGATGTGTTTGTGATCCTGGAGTCGAAACTGGGAAGGCGACTTAACTGACAGTTCGAGTCAGGTTAACACAGCCCTTAGTGTTGAGTCTCTGTTTCCAGGTCTCCTACAAACCATGACCTGAAGTCACAACGAAGCGACAAAATAAGCGTTTTGTTCTTGACTTTCCAGGCAGCATCTGTTTCGCTTGGCTTTAAACGACTGAAACGAGGTAAATGGGGATCTTGATAAAACAAGTTGTGTCTGCTATAATCCGTTCAACAACGTAGTGAAACTTTAATTCTCGGTGAATAAATCCAACACATTTGAGCTCGGAGCGGACGATTATTGCTCGAAGTTATTTTCTACTTAGAAGAAAACCCCGAAGACCTATTCATCGTATTATTCCTTTTCAAGATGGTGAACATTTTCTAAGTGCACGTATCACAACCAAAGGGTATAGCTTTCTGACGAAGTACTTCGTTTCCAAGGGCCACGACTGACGGATTGTAGACATTCATATCTGACGGTAGTCAGGCTATTCGTCTGTTCCACGGGAAGTGCAGCGTTCGTTATATTGAGGGATAAACAGTGCAATTATTTCCCTACAATCAGTTGAATAGTGCTAAAACCACGTAGTAATCACCACGATCTATGACAGTTTTCAGTAGTAGATACCTGAACCGTTTGTTTGTTACACTGAAATTTAAATTATGGGCGATAAGGGGTCGTTTGGATTTTATCAGTTTCGTGCAGCCGACACAGTTCACAAACCAGGTAATTTTGAAGGTAGCGCAGATGTCTGAATGTGAATGTTCTGTAACACTTTAGTTGCAAATCCAGTGGTCTGCAATCAGTTTTAGTACAAGTCTTTTATTCATCTATGTTACAGATATGAAGTGGCGCCAATTGGTACAAGGGATGTAACGACTGTCTCGAAGTGTTTTCGGAAAATCACTCGTGAGGTTCACCTCCACTCATCTACTTGAATGGCCCGGAATCATAGTCCGTAACAGTGTCCAACCACATGATCCACCCTTATCTCGCAAGACACAAGAGTATACCACGTCTTTTATGCTGTCCGACAAACGAAGCATTTGTTTGTTGCTACATCTGCCTTGATTATTCCAAAATTTCCCAACGGTTTGTAGTAGTTTCCACATAATTATTCAGTTGGCGCTGATGTTATAGGGATTCTGCTGGTATAAAATTATTGGAAGCTAAAAAGAAAAATCTTTTACCATCAGTGGGTTTCCAAACACTGCAAAGAAAGAGTTGAGTTTATGGGCTCTCAGCTTATATTTACTTTGATGTTAATGTGTTGACTTCACTGCATTGTTTCTTGTAAATCAGCTTAAGCCTCCGGTCACTTGCCTCGGTCTCCTTTCATCAGAACAAGATAATTCCCCCGGCAACGTTAAAACAGGGGATACAAAAACCAACCTAAGTGACTAATCAACCAGCGTGTGCCTTCCTTTCTTTTTTTGAAGAAAATGCAAATTCTACACAACTGTTTGTGACAAACAAACAGTAGGAGTGAACACAGGAACAATTCATATCTGACGTGATTTTGTCGAAGTTGGTCATGAACAGATTCACCCTACTTGGGTCACGGTGAATAACCCGTTTTGAGGTATTGTACCACATGTTACAAGTAACATGTTGACGCTCTGAATTCCAACTCTATGCTGATCGATTGTATTCCAGTGAACAACTTCGCTATCCAAAAAATAATGCATTTTTTAAAAATGAGTTCACTGGGCCTCGTTGCCTGGGGTGCCACAAGATTTTTGGTGCACTGGATGTGATGAAGACTTCATACAGGCCATAGGAAATAATAGGGACAGTTTTCATTCTACAGTCACCATCACCTTCTCCTTACCAGTAGCCTAAGGCCGAATTTAGTCTTCTGAACAACCTGATCCGTCTAAAGTTTTAAAAATATTATTTTTCATGAAAGGGGAAACATATCCTTCTGAGTGATCGTCTTCAAACGTTTATAATCCACGTAAGGCATTCAAGCGTCGTTTGTATCATTGTTTTATACTAGTAGTGCTACCCACGGAGAGTTACAGAGTAGATTGGTATTTTTTCAAATATATTGATCATCTTCCCAATTTCCTCCACTGGAGGAATAACGATTTTGTTGAAAGTTGTCCTTATATGTCTAGCCTCACCGATTTCAATAGAATATATTCTAACAAACTGGTTCCTACTAAGTCTTCAGTATTCCATGCAGATGACCTGAGTATTGTCTCAAGGTCTGTTTTAGTGAGATAAGTATTCACTCCTCTCATGAGCTATATACTAACCTTACCAGGCGAGTTATTTAAGTGTCAATATCGGGCGAGCTTACATGTGACATTCCTGCTTGAGATAAAGAGTTTCAAAAGAATCGTGCAGGAATTCATTTTACGTTTTGTACTTACAAGGTTACCCCAGCATGCTAGGAAGACAAGTAAGTCTATTTCGACAACCAAATCAAGATGGATTCTAGCTGTCACAAGGATGCTGTACTGTCTTCCTTGTTTAGCAATGAGAACGGTCGCCATGATGACCTCTAGTAACTAGATTGCAATGTCGTTCGCTGTATTCAAGTGACAGTTCGTTAGCCGACTGACAATGTTTGCCTTGCTGAGTGACCTGTTAATCCGTGCGTCCAACTGCCGCACTTGATGAACGTCAACTGCCTCTAGTTTAAAGGTCATTGAGAAAACCTCGAAGTGATAACACGAAACGAAAAAAAGTCTACTAACTTTTTGTAAGTTGTGATCAAATGCGACATGATTACCCCTGTCGCGGTCAACAAACTGTAATATGAAGTCGAAGTAGAAGCCCAGAAAAGAATAGGAACTTCGAACTGCGCACGATATAGGACACAGCTATTCGTTCTACGTAACTTGTTCTTCCCTCACACAATATTTTTCCGTGATCTTGAAATACAAACCAGGATTGTGGTGAAAGACGCTTGTTGATTTTCTCCCGGTCGTCTCTTACAATACCAAACAAACAGAAGTAAACCCGCTTACGGACTAACTACAAAACCTAGCAATCATATTCAACGAGCACATCAACGTGAACACCTTGCAAATGGTCACTTACCAGTCAGTAACATCGTTGGACAGATCAGCTGTGGCAAATGTCTTATCACTAGGCTACCTAGGAGCATCTATGAGATACCTGGTATGCTAACGTAGACCACAACATAAAGCCCTCTAGGTTTCGCTTTAACGTTCTACAGGAAATACGGTTGCCGAACGCAAACATGACACAAGTTTTGTAGCTGCATTAGATTTCTCTTAGGTGTCTATATTATGCACTACTGCGGCTAGTTCTACACCGACGTGTTAATAATGCATGGTTTCGACTGTATTGTCAGGAGACATCTAGTGTTAGTATGCTTGATACAGGGGTTGTCAGGAACTGAAGGAGGTGGAAGTAAATTACTACTCTCTTCAGTGCGTCTCCACCGAAAGTTCGGCATTGGTCCACCATCGAAGTTTAATCTACATCTTATGGTAGTTGTCAGTGAATCGCTATCATTGGAGTGAGTATTACATACAACTGATTCTACAGTATTGTGTGCACTCAAAAATACCATATCCAGTGAATCGACTACATCAGATGAAACTGATCACCACTGAGTATTCACCTACGTGAAGCCTGTTGTACAAAACTTGGCGGTGTAAGATTAGCCTTAAAACTGCTGCGGTTGAGTGCCTCTTTGAGAAGTTTTGAGGGGTAGGCATACTCACTTGTGACAACAGGTCCGTTTCCGTACACTAGTAATACCAGTGCGCTAAACGTGCTGGTAATTTTCGACCCTTCGGATTATGTTAATAGAATAGAGCATTACCCATTAATTTTAACGTACACTGTGCATGACCTCTTACCGTTGACGTCCCTTACAGACATTTAGGGACACCGATATTAGGGAAATTACATTGTAGTCCTCAAAAACACGAAGCTGGAATCCGGTTGTAAGTTTCTGTCATTTAGGAGGGGTTGAATGGCTCTTCAGACCAGCTGACCTTAGAACAACTTAGAGTACACCCTCAAAATGATCAATAGTATGCCTGCTAAGCGACGCTGTAGTAAACCGAAAAATAAGTATACCCTTCGGACATGATGGAAGGAATACGTAAGTTACTTAGAGGTTGTCTGCAGAAAACACTAGTTATTCTGCACAAGGACGGCGAAAAATGTATATACCAAAATAACCAAGGAAGCTCTACATAATTTTCGTTACAAAATGACATTTCTAGTATAAGCGATTCATGACCAAATCCTCAAAGTGACTGAGACAAAACTGCCAACAGGCTATGATGTTTCGAAACTACTTATAAGTTGATACAAGAAAGCTGAAGATGACTGACTACATCATAAACAGTATCAGAGATGCTTAAAATTTTAAATCTATAATTCTCATATACGATGACCAAATGCACGAACAACTGAAAAGTATTTCTTAAACCGTTATGGATTTCAAGGAAAAGTTGAGGTAAACGAACCCACATCCTCTACCCTAACAACTTCGTCTAATTAGGTGATACCGATTTCGTTGCGCGACCTCTGGTGCTTCACAATATTTAGAAAAATATCAAAATTATTTACATCGCATTGTAAGTATCCCTTCGGTTACATTAAGAAACAAGCATTTTTTTTGTTATCAATGATTCGCAGGATTTGAAACAGATTGGTTAACAGTGCATATCATCGCCACTGCCGGGACTTGAACCACGGACATGCTGTTCATGAGACAACCATGTTTACCACTGCGCCATTGACCTCATATTAGGCACGACCGGATTATCATATGTGAACACTCAAACACTTTCGCTTGTGAGTAATGATCAGGTTGCCCGATCGCTTCGAGAGGAGACACAGTTACTGTCTGTTAACTCCAATCGACGACCCCTCGACTAGGGCTTCTCTCCAAGTTGAAATCACAGAAATCATTGACTTGTTGAGCGATATTTGATTACTGGTAAGTAGTAGGGGATTTGGTTTATTTCAAGTTGAACATCACCCACAACTGATCTCACCAGTAATCAAATATCGCTCAACAAGTCAATGATTTCTGTGATTTCAACTTGGAGAGAAGTCCTAGTCGAGGGGTCATCGATTGGAGTTAACAGACAGTAACTGTGTCTCCTCTCGAGGTGATCGGGCAACCTGATCATTACTCACAAGCGAAAGTGGTTGAGTGTTCACATATGATAATCTGGTCGTGCCTAACGTGAGGTCAATGGCGCAGTGGTAAACACGGTTGCCTGCTCATGAACAGCATGTCCGTGGTTCAAGTCCCGGCTGCAGTGGCGATGATATGCACTACTGACGAACTCTAATGAGAGCGAAACTCGAGTCTAGTGCTTCTTTTCGAAAGGGGCTGACTGGAAAATCTATGGGAATGGGACAACTGTGATAAATTGTGGGTGATGTTCAACTTGAAATAAACCAAATCCCCTACTACTCACCAGATTGGTTAACAGTTGTACTGAATAAAGTTGGTTCCATGTTGACCACCTGTAGTATTGGCGAAGATGTTAAACAGTGAGATAACAATAAACTACCTGTTTTGTACTACCGTTCACACAAACCTGTCACCGGGTTGGTAATAAAATCCTTCCGATTTACGTTGGTATTAAGTTTCCCATTATAGCAAATGCACACATTTGAACCATTACATTTGATAGATTTTCATAAACAGCCATCGACCACTGTCTAGAGACACAGTACATCCGTGACATCAACACATTGTACTGCCAACGATATCGACCACACGATCATTTTGGTTATAAAATAAAACTGTTTCAGGTTTTTATTTGTACAGTATGAGTGATTAGGCGTACGTCGACATAAACACAAAAGCATGGAAACAGAATTGCTTTGCTTGACAATCTATCTATCTATCTGTCGGAAGTATTCAGACAAAAGATTTCACAGTGATCACGAACTTCTGGTTTTGCTTGTGTTAGTGTTTTCTTTGCAAATCGAACATAAAATAGTCGTCAGTGTTGCAAGCCGTTTGCTGAGCGTACCTAATAACATGTGGCTCGTAATATTGTAATTTTCATCAGACGCCACAGATCCCGCCATAATGAAACCACCTACGATAGTAAGTTGAATAGATATTTGTCTCATTATGTGAAACATTCAAAGTTTTGGGTCATCTGGTTTATTAGGCATCAATATGCACAGTCGAGTCTTGTAGTTTACCGGTATTAGTTTATCACCTATTGTGAACAGGAAGTGAAGGTTACATGCGGTTCCACACTTTGCAGCGAACTCTTCGGTGGTATTTTTTAAAATCAAAATGAGCTAATTGTATGTCTTCGTCTGTCATGACTGATTACACGGGCAAATTGAACGTCGGTGTTGATAAAAGGATATCAGTCACATGGTGCTATCTGTGGGAAACATGGAATTATGAAATCTTCGTTATAGTGAGGAACAGTCTGTTAATTGATAAACACTTCGAAAATCAGCGAAGAGACTGGGTAGTCAGAACGGTTGCACATACACCGCAACAGAGATTCATTGATCAAAAGCCTAAATGCATCTTATGCACAACTGATCAAGTGAGGATACACCGTCTTTAGATCAGCGGGTGGTTGACCGTTGCAAAAGTTCACCTCTTTCGTATCTTTTGTCAAATATCTCTGCGATCGGAACAGTAAATTTATCATTTCGAATCAATAGCTATCGATATTGACCATCATCTTCCAAACCCTCGCTGTCGTACTAGGGTTCGCGTCGGTGAAATGCAACAAAATGTCTACGTCATCGTTTTAGTGTGCGCTTACTAGATCGACAAGCGGATCAATGAAGCCCTTAAGCGATGGTTGCTAGCAGGAAACTTTCGTCTCAGTTGTTCCAGTTTGTAATGAAATAGGCCATGCAAGATAGCAGGCATTCCAGCGGCTAGTTGCAATTGACTTCGTCCATAACTATACTTTTGGTGGACATGGGAACATTAGTTTGCAACAGTCGCGGTGTGAATTACATACGATCGCCTTGTAGCCCTGGGGGGTGTACACCATCATCACTGTGCTGCATCTCCTCAATTTATGAAATTTCCCAAAATTAATATTAAGAGAATATTGTAAATAAACACGAAAACTCAAGAAAGTGTAAACTTATTGGTTCCCGAATGAAATGTTTCATAATTTGCAAGTTTAAAAACGCCAAGATTGACTTGTTTGTTGTTTCAGTGTTCATTTTTAGCTCTGTGTTGTTTATACGCCCCGATAAACCGTTGAGTGTTCTTCAGTTCCATCGTATGTCTGTACGTGCATATTGCACGTCTGTGTTTTCTCCTACCGCTTACAACTCCCGTAGTCATTTTGGTGATCTTTTCGATTCCATTTTAACTTAGTCGCGATCAAATTCGCTTTTATACAACTCAAACCCTGAAAAACTGCTTACTGCAGATTTCGAACCGGTAATTAAATAGGTTCGGATGAGACCCAATTGTAAAAAGTCGGGACTTCGGCTGGATTCGAACCAGCGACAGAAACACCATGCCTAACGCAGAAAGCGCTCTACCAGCTGAGCTACGAAGCCGCGCCAGGAGCTCCGAAATTTCACATTTGGACCCGATTGCCCACCCGTCCCACTGTCTCATATGGAATCGACCAAATGATCCGGGGGAGCGACTGACTCGGCAGGATTTCTCGAACAGTTCACGGTGGAATCCACCAACACCACTAGTGAACATAGAAATTGTATTACTAATAAGTGGTGTGGCAGATTTATGATTTTAGATGAGACCCAATTGTGAAAAGTCGGGAATTCGGCTGGATTCGAACCAGTGACAGGAACACCATACATGGTGTTTGAATTATGCTTTTCCACTCACACACTTTTAGATTAAATCTTGTCTTGAAATAGTTCAAAGTGGACAACATACAAGAACTTGGCAACCAGGATTTGACGAAAAGCTAAGGATTGTGGTTGATAGGTTCTGTCCTTGGAGGACGTTAATAGTTAGATGAAGTGATACACATAAATCTATGCGTATGAATTATCGTTTCTCAAAATTGTAATATTATTATTTTCCGCATGCGTTCACCTCTGGAAGTCGTTGAATATCAGCTCTCTTATGCAGTTACATTTGTACAGAAACGGATATAAGACGGAATTGTGCAACTAAGCCCTAACGGACACAATATCCCTCATAAACTAAGCAAAAACACTATAAATTCATACCCGAAACATTTACATATCAGACTTTCAATAAACAGTTGCTCTCGTCCATACTACGTGAAACCGGGAATATTTACTTAACATTCTTGCATAAACTTCTCCCATCGATTTCCACAACACAGCGTGTGACTATTGTTTTTATTTTCAGTGATTTACGAAGCATGTTTACCCTTGGTCTTCTCAACTTTCGATCAATACAGTTCACAATCTCAATTTCTCAGTGTTATTTTCTCTGTATTACTGTCTATGTTTGTCCATATGGTAGACAGATTATTCCTACTTACCTTGATTCGAAGTCCAACAGCGAGGTCAGAAAGTAGCCGCATTCCAAAAGCAGTTGACATGGGGACATTCAACTTTAGTCAGACATTCACCGTTATGATCGAAAATCAGGGTTAGCCAAGAAGGTTTTCCGCTGAAAGTGATAAATATAATCTACTGATAAATGGTTTAGCGAAGCAGTATGAACACCCTGAATTACATCGTTTATTTATTTGATCTGCTGTAATACTCCTACTCCGACAGACGTACTGTTTCCAACTCAAGTCTTGAAGGTGGCGCACTTGGCGATCATCGCTGTTCCTTACTAGGTGCAGCTCAACGCTGGTTGAGACGTCATTACAAGTAATTTTTTCACCTATTCTTTTTCCTGTTCACATCTTCAAGATGTATTTGCACAGAAATGTGTAAAATCAAATAGGGAACGTTAATTTGAAGTCATGCGGCTCACATGTGGTTGACTTATTCATCAAAGTGATATAGGATCTTTATACTGTAAGTGTGACTGACGAAGTTGTTTAAACTGGAAGTTACTGGCCCTCGACTGGGTACAACTACCCATAGGTTTTCTTGGAAAATGCTCCTTTATCAAGGTTGTGGAATTTCAGGAATATAAACTTATAACATTTTTAAATCCGCTAGTCAATGCTAGAAAACACTGATGGACTATAAAATCGAATACGCAGGAGTTGTGGTAAATCTAATCAGTAATTACCATGCTTTTGGTCACGGAGTAGGCAACCACAGAATATGAGTCAGAAAGCAAATCCTGGTTGACAGATGCATGCAAGATTCTCCACTTAAAAATATCAGTCCTGTAGAATGTTTCATTGTAAATATCTGTATGAAACAAAGGTTTTCTTACATAAAGAATCATATCTTATTCCCTTGACGAATATTTCTGGCCACTCAGGCGCTACATCACACACGACTAGGCGCATGTGTATATTACGTAGTAGTGTTCAAACATTTGCCTTTGGTGTGTGTTGTGAACCCTGCTTTATCGATCTACTCAGATTGTTATCAGTACAGCGGTAGGCACCTATCTGTCTAAACATGTACAGACTGAAGGTCACAGACAAGTAAATATTCATGACAGGTTTGTAGCTGTTACGATACTTTGTAAGCGGGCTTCTGTTTAGATACAACGCGTCCTCGATTGCTGTGTATAATGAATGCATATTGATGAACACTGTACGCGCGAACATGTCCGTGCATTGCATGTAAATGTACATTAGTATGCATACCCGAGTAAATGAGCATTGTGCACATAAGACAGTGTGGTACACCCGCACCAGATAGTTAACCGTGAAAACTAAATAAACATATGTAATCAAAATTGGGTACTAGCGCCAACAGTTTGATTTATAGGCCGGGCAGAAAGTATTAAGTACAACGTCTCTGATAGCACAACCTCGCCATAAGCGCAATTACGAAGGTTTAAAGAAAGATTACATTCAGATCAAATCCTTAAATAACGCCATTAATCTCGTTGGGCAACTAGTCAAAGGTTGATCACTCCAAAATGCAGGGTACCGTCTTCCATAACATACAGATATCAAGACCTGAATGAGTCGTTAAGCGGACAAACTAGATCATTGTATTACGCAGTGACTCACTAGTCAAACCATGAATACACTGAATACACGAACCCCTGATAACAGTACACTCGCAGCGGGGATTGTTTATACCATGTAACTCTCAAAACTGCTAACCTTTAATTAGTAGGCTAAATATTTCTCCCTTGTTTCACGAAAATTTTAATTTGGTCATAGAAGAAACAGCGTAAGGAACAAATGTTTCCGATAATTTATCATCGGATCAGTACAGTTACATACAACATTTTAATGATTAATACCAAAATGAGTTGTCTTCACGACCAAAATGAAAGAAACAAAACACATGTCTTAATATCCATCGGCTATCATTCTAAACATTATCGAGATACGAAATCCAGGTCTCTGTTCCCAAAAACAGTTTGTACAAGCCCTACAGTTGCTAGGACAGAAGTTAGTGTCAGATGCTCCCGTACGAACATGTATACCTGCCTTTACTGTGACTGATGTACTCTCTTCCGTACAGTCACTGACAGTTGGCTGCTGTCACACAGCATAAACCTGATCCTTGTGTAAATTAATAAACATGTTTTGCTTTTTGTACTGTGATCAGTTAGACGACTCAGTCTCCTGACACTCATTAAATTATCTTATGCAATTGTATCGACCTGGCAATTCATTATCAAAAACATGTTCATCATCCTGTTACTTCTATTCCCTAATTGGTTCACTGAAGCCATTTGAAGAGCCCACATCAAGTGATTATCGACTGTAGGGAACAGAGCAGCTATGGTTGACCTCTTTCCAAATGGATAGACGGAGCAAACAGTATCCACGTGCAAGTGTATTTGTATGTTTGGATAAAGACATTTGGTTATGCATGGTTTGAGGTTGCTGGTGTTGTAGTTAACATACTAGTCTTATAAACTTGGTAGCTGATAGACAATTTCCAGTCTGGAGGAAATTGTAGACTACCAGTCATTCCTAACAAGAGCGAGACTCGATTCTAGTGCGACCTCTCAATGCAGCCAGTCCAAAAGCCGTGTCTCAGTGTGAAAGCTACGGACAAACGTGGTTTGTATTCAACTAGTAACCATCCAAATCTCTAGCCTTTACTCACCAGCTGGCTAAATACCCATGCATTACTCACAGGCCGGGTGCGTTGTTCTATGAGGACAGAGTGTGAAGCACAAAATGTCGTCGTCTTTTTTACTTAAATTCAAAATTCCCCACTATTATCTGTTACTAACATTAGTCAGGAATGTGTGATTGTTGGTAATACTAACCATCATTATTTATTATGAAGAGCAAATAGAATTAGCAGAATTAAAGACAAGCCTGCTATTAATTGCGGGGGCTGTTTAATAGACAGTGTTGAAAAAATGACGTGTCCTTTCGGATGAATTGACAAAAGCAGACAACAGCAGACTCATCAGATTAAGATATTCCGCTGGTTATGCTAGGATAAAACAAAAACACAGTAATACATTAAAAACTAAAAAACAGCACCAGTAACTGTCTGAGACATTGCAATGCAAGTGCAGCCATATTCCACATATGGGCACGGTGAAATGTTCTTTCCTAATGAAACGACTGTTATGTGTTCAGCATGTCGGCACTCAATATCTTCAGAGAGCTCATAATAGTTGATAGACCGTAAACAAGACTGCTTGAGTAGATAGTTCAGTCAAAAATGTGATATAATATGAAGAAGATGAAACAATTCTGTGATTAACAATGTAGATAACGGTATGAAAGACTGAATCTGCTCGATGGTGTATGGTATGGAAGACAGATTCAATAACTTCTATGTTTTCACAATCTGTAATTAATTATCCACGAGGCTGAGACGAATTACCACAGTTTTGCTGTCATAAATCGCGATCACGTTAGGCTTCATGAATGAGGTTGAGTCCGATAGTCATAGCTTCTCGAAGATTTCGTGTCAGAGATTGCACAAGCGTTTCACCAAGTTATTGGCCATTCAGCTATGTCACACGGAATGCCCATCGCGTGCGGTCAAACACGAGTGAAGAATATGAATGGAGTTTTGTTAATCGCAGTTATCGTGCAAAGTACAGAATGACCATATGGACCACCTCGTGAATTCCGGACCTCGGACATCAAAAGGCCGCAGTAAAGCTGGATAGCATAGATGGGATTCGACGAAAAAATGTGATGCGGATAGAACAGTCACCAGCTGGAAATAAAAAATACAGCCACTTCGTGTATATCACCACTGTCCAGGATATGGTTGAGTTTGTCCATTCAGATCGCATGAGTCTCTCGTCAACAAACTCTGAACGCGTACCGGGGCTGTAATCTTCTCATGTTTTGACCGAAAAAATAGTCAGCAACCTTGTTTCACCGGGTTGGACAGTCATTGGAGAACAGTCGATTCACTGGTGATTTATGAAACATGATAATGACCGTAGCTGAATGTAAAATGTCCGATTCACCTAAATAAACTAGGGTATGAACTAACCTGACAGGCAGATTTGCAGAACAAACTGTTGGACTTAACGGTCGACACCTTTTAGTGTACTACTGTGGAATGTAGTGAAAGTCTTTGGAATCAGAGCTGTCTCGTCAGGTAGAGACGCTGGGATTATTTTACATAACATCATATAAATTGTCATTTGGTGACGGGTAAACGACATTCTTGAGTGGGCCACCGTGTGGGTGGCAGCCTGCCGATTGATTGCGTCCGAACCCAAATTGCTGGGCACTCTCATTAACACTACTGTCGCTGCTACTGTTATTTGCAACGAAACCCCGTACAGTCATCTCTCACTAATTGAAAACTTGCGGGTTTGCCTCTGGTTGTAGACAGCCCTCTCAAAAATACATCGGAATGATATCTGATCTGGTAGCACTTGTTTTAACCTCATGGTCAAACCTGCGTCCCTTACTATTCCGACTTGTTTGTTCTACACATGTGGTCTTGTCGAACAAACACGGAACTCTATTCTAATGGTTTAGCGCCAGTGGTGCGAATCTTCACTGTTCACTTTTTGGAAAGTGCACGTCAAGCGAACTAACTCGGAACATTATGCACATATCACTTGGAGATAACTAGTAGAGGGCGTTTATAACCGAAGTAAAACGTTTTGGTTAATATGACTTGACCATCACTCGCTAATTAACACACCCTCCGTTTTCTTCTAAACTTCCTAGTGTCGGTAGGAAAAGAATCTTTCTGCTCGGGTTTCGCTCTTGTTAGGAGTCGTCAGCAGTGCAAGTGCTGGGCTTAAGCTTGTTTGCATGATCTCATTAGTCAACAGTGATCCACACTAGACACAGTTAAATTACCGTAGGTAAACGTCCAAACACAATCATTTGTGAGTGGTGTTCATAGTTGCCGATCGTTTCAGAAGGACGGCGTTGGTACTAAACAAATGTTACTGGACGTTTGCATACGATACTTCAGTTTAAATAATCTGAGTTCAGTTGTGACAAGAAGCTTGAGTAAAAACTATACTGCTGACAGGGCAGCAGTAGCATAGTAGGATAGTGGAACGTCCGGTTTGATTGTACTACTGAATTGCGGTACTTCCTGGTAATTGATTAACTCAGTGCCCTCAAGATGGTGAGCATTTTGCCTGTTGCACAGACGCGAGATATTCGATTACAACGTCTAACAGACGGTTATTTTATTCATGGTCCTGGTTTACGTTGTTTGAAATGAGGTCACTGTGACTAAGATGGTTCGGGACATTCTATTTTCTCTCAGTCATTCACGTAACTGACAGGCTGATGTCAACCGCACTGGTATTTATCACTCTACAGAGACTAACAGACAAGAAGCAGGTATGAAGCAGTGTTAGGACTATGTTAAGTGTCCACAGCAGCATTTGACAGACAGTACACTGTATACCTTTATATGAAAATATGATATTTTTAGCTAAATGAATGACGTAGCACCGCTGTCAGGAATAACCTTCGGTAGATTACCAAGGTTTCGCTTCTCAATGACAAGATGGGTATTTTAATTTCTTAGGAGCCGTTCGATTAGAGCATGATAAAGTGAATTTGGTCAACGAATGTACTTGCCTTGAAAGTTTTCCTGTTTTTCTGCAAATAGACGAAGTTTTTGCATTCCAGGATAACTTTCTCTGCTCTCGATGACTTAGTGGTAAATAAAGATCATACACTTAATGAGCTAAAGTATGTTCAGTATGGTTTTTAGAATGACCTGTGAACTACCACTCGGGATGCCGCAGTTTTTACAAACAAATTCATGTATTGTTTAGGTAACCAGATTCAATAATCCATTGCAACCACTATGCGGAAGCTAAACCAAACTGGAAGCATACAAACAGGGGTTATGGTAAGCAAGACAAATTTATTTCATACTGATTACTCAGGTAGGTGTACACCTTTATTGAATACTGTGAGCCTACCAAGACTATTCTTTAGATCCACAGCTAGTGTGGACCCCTTAATTAGGCAAACTATCATGCAACCCTCGTTTGTTTTGACAACTGCACGACTGGCGTAAAATGATGAACTTGGGTTTACGGAGGTGAAAACTCACTACAGTTGAAAACGATTCAAGATAATTGGAAAATCGCGTGTGCATCATTTCAGTGCAGTCATCAACCATCTTAGTTGTGAGCACTTGATGTCTAAGTTGTGTTGTTAATCACTGGTGACCATTATCAAGCACTGAAACTATAGACATTGCAACCGTAATGCGTTCGGTGATTAATTCATCGTTCGCAATTCTGCCAAGAAAAAACAATTTTTCTTTACCCCAAAGCCAAAATGTTTATCTCAGCTGAGCTAATTCAACGGGGTTTGTTCCTTCAAACCGTTGAGTACAACCATTAACACGGACAGTTTCAAATACTTTAGTGTTCTGCCTTGCGATCTACTCATAACCAAGCCCGGGCAGAATTGTATTTACTTGTAGATATCGTGCTCATTTCATTCTCCGAAAGATTTTCATTCCAGTATCCCCGAAGCTTATGTCATCATAACAATCGCCGCATGTTAAGAAGTACTTTTTACTCCTAGGAATACCTTGTAAATGAGAGTGTATATCTTGGGAGTAATGTTTTTGATGAGATGGATACTGCTCACTTTACTTAGCCGTTAGACCTCCTTCTTGTTTTGTGGATTTCAGCCTATCATACATACATATCATACATACCATAAAACTATATCCCATACTGTGTTTTAAACTCAATGATCATAATCTAGATGTCCAGCCTATAGTGTTCAGGATAGTGTTGTGGCACATTAAAAGTGAATACAATTTTTCGGTGTATATGGTTGTGCGCATACTTAAGTAAATAAAAATATTTGTCCAAGAGTTCAGTAACAGTCACTGTGGTCAAGTAATTTCATGTACATGTAAATCCTAGGGATTCGAATATTATGATGGTATGTTCATTTGTGCTTTTGTAGGTAGATGCATTTCGACGAGGCTAAATTGCATCAGAGAAAAGCTTCGATTAGGTCACTGCATGCAGACAATTATTCTGGCTTTTCAGGGCAGTTCTATATATATATATATATATATATATATATATATATATATAGTGCAATATCGTTCAAACGATTTAATTTCTCAGAGGAAATGAAAATAGCAACCTAACCCATTACAACGTCGTTTGTCACAGGAAGACACCAAGGCGTACGCTTTAGACCAGTAAATATAGAAAACAGCTTTCAAATTTGCGCTCTTTCCAGACGATAGGCTAAATGCGAATTATATGACACATAAAATAGACCAGTTGGTCACCTATGGTTTAGACGCTGTAGTCATGGAAACCACGCAAAGAGAAGGGTACACCATCTGGCCACTAGCCGACAAACATCACGGTGGTGATTCTTGATTCGTGAAATTGTACCTGCTCCATCGTTTTATTGCCGTAGTTGATAATTAGGACAAAAATGGAGTGTCTGCATCCAGGATTAATGTCAGCGATTGTGTCAAAAATTCTAGTCTCCTTCCAAAATATTTGTTGGAAAGCAAATTCCACACACCCTTATGATAGATAATGGTAATCTCACCAGCCAGGAGTTTCAGTTACACGCTGTACAAAAGTTGTTAGGCAATTCGACCTATATCCAAGGCCTACTGATCTGTAAATACTGACTAGTTCAGTAGATTTCTTGAGACACAACCCGTAGACTATTTTATCACAGTTTCTAGAAATAGGGGCACCAAAAATTATAGAACCATCCTAGGTAAAACTTAGACTTTAAACAAACGAACGATTACATGAAAACATGAGTAAATTCCTACGGCCCACAGAGGCCATCTTGACCTTATTAACAAGAAGAAAAATAGAATTAGTGTAACCAGTAGGCAATTTCGGACGTAAAATGACACAGACTGATCGGTTGGCAGTTAGATCAGACCAGATACAGGTTTATCATTCCGTATGATCACAACGTGAAACCTTGTGAAATTGCTCAAGCTTATGGAATCTCTAGTAACCATTGACCAAATACCCCTATTGTGTGTTCAAAAAGATTTGTCAGTCACAATGCTTCTGTCTTGAGGGTAATAACCAGGTTCAATGTAGACTCAGATAAGTACCGGTAATCATTCATTAGTTTTCATTCGATTTTATGTGTTAAGCGTTCACTATTGAAAAGAGTGTACGTAGTTCGAATCGTGAACTCGGTATTCACTCTTTTTTTATTCAGATTAATGAACGGAATAAGTTGTTGCACTATTTCAGTTACGCTAATATGAACGTGCTGGACGTTTACCATTTTTATTGCTGTCACTGTTGGGTACCCACTGATCGCAGTAGCAGCTGTTGTAACAATGGGGTAATGCACCGTCCTGTACAATTATTGCGTAATTCAGAAGTTTAACCGCAAAGGCAAAAATATCAGCCAAACCTGGTTCTATATGGTTCTTCTTTTCTCACGAGTCACTTCAGTATGATTGGTTTACATCGATAGGAAGTAATAGATACAGGCTTTGCTCTGATAAGAGACTCTTAGTAATCGCTTACAGACCAAAGCCTTTGTCAGGTCTTCATGATTGTGAGGTAAGCTTGTCAGTCATCACGTTCGTAACATCGTGAAAGGGATGACTGAACAATCCAGTCCAAACACTCAACTACTACTCCGTGTGAATAGTGCTCAGTTTCAACCAACATGCCTATAAGAAAGTAAGAAGAAAGTGCAATGTTAACCTCATTTGGGAGCTCTGCGAGTGAAACCTCACTTAATTGATTAAGCTGGGTTTGAGCTTATGATTGAAATTGGAGGATTTAGATTAACAGAAACTATCTCTCTCCCACATTTACTTGCAAACTTTATCTTGTGGCGTTCAGTAAAACTCGGCATCTACTGAGTTGATCGGCATCGTGAGGTATGTAAAAAAAAAGTGTTTTATGTCCACTCAGTTCCACTGTCATGCTGTCCAGTAAGAAAATCAATCTAATTAATTACGGATAATCTTTATGTGGTCTTTTGAGAGATTACATTCTAGAAACATCCAAGTTTTCAGCCAGCCATTTTAAAAGTCCTTGGTGAGGGAGTTGACCCTGAACATCAGTGATTCAAACGAACTGGTGCATTTATAGACTTTTGGGAGATTGTAGTGTCGAGGCTATTCGCTTTCTAGAGTTTCCGAGAGCTAAAACGCAACCACGCAATACGATCCCCTTAAAACAGTTCGTACTGTTTACCCTTCTGTCCACTTAATCAACATGCAGTCAAACCAGCTTCTAAGATTCAGGGATGTCAAGTTGGTCTGTTTACATGATGTTTTAAAAATGCCAGCACTATCTGACTGGGCTTCATCTTCTGGTATGCTTGACAAGTTATTTACTCAGCTCTGTCCAATACAACTCCATACTTCAAGCACGTTCTACAGTACACGTTTGAAAATGTGACGGATTTTCTAAAGGAACACCCTAGACACCTAACTTAGTATTCAAGTTATTCGCTAAACACCAATTTCTCCTTCCATTTCTCAAGTCGTCCGTAAGTGTATCCAGCGATCGGAAGATTCCACTGAGTATTGCAAACATTTTGAGCACTGAAGAGTGACGGGTGATTCTGGCAGTTTTCAGTGGAATCCAGCCGAGACATATCTGCACCTGACATGTGTCAGTTGGTCTATCCTTCTAGTAAGACCTGATCAGGCGTGCATATCCCATCCTGACTAAAGGCTAAGGTCTTAGTCTGCTGCCATGAACATCAGCAAGCCGATAATTGGTCAGCTGACTTCAAGCTAGTCATAGTCAAGTTATCACGTAGAAACGTTCACATGTAACCTTTTGTGAGTGTTACTCAAGTCTTCAGATAGCCTGGACAGAAGTCGCGTTGGCTGCTTGATTACAAGTTGGTTCATAACTGTGTAGTCAACATACCCTACTTGTGTAACCGGTCGCACTGAAGCCGGTGAGTGCCTGCAATTTTTATTCAGTGAAACTTGTGGCTACTGAAATTATCGTATCAGTAGCCAATCTTTATGTGCAAAATATTGCCCCACACACAGTTTTCATTCCCATTAAAGTGAACGATTTCCGTTATGTATCAACCATAAATTTCGGATATTGCTTGAATGCAGGTACAAAGATCCATTTTTAAAGAACAACATAATGAAAACTTATTACGACAAGCTTTACCATCGTGATGCGTCTGTTTCGAATTTTCATGGCTGTCAGGACAAACTACTTGAATATCCGTTTGCCCGTGTGTTGGTTTAAGCGCCGTACTGATTTACCTGTGTGGCCATAGTTACGACGGAAGTTAAAATGACAGTTAACCTAATGCCAAAAAGATCGACCTGTTGAGTAACCTTCGTTACGGAAGAGAATCAAACTCAAGAAGTTTAAAGTGAATGAATGTGTCAGTATCAGTATTACGTACTAATGTTGAAGAAGAGTTGTGGTCACCGTTGTGTTGCTGTAGTGGTTTGAAGCATCCTGCATTTGAGTGAAGGCAGTGTGAGAAGTGGTGTAATGGAGCGAACTACCTTGTACTCACTGCAGGAAAAGTGCCGGCAGTCAACTGGTTACTAATCACGACCACTATAACCACATTTTTGCCTTCAGTAACACTCTAACTTGCTGACCCGATAAATATAATCAGACAAAAAACGAGGGTAAGTTTTTCAATCTCTTGTATGCAATTGGCGATGGTAATATTTATCGTATGTTGATCCTGCTGAGAACTATAAAATTGTTCTTTTACTCGGCAGAAGAATGTTGTGGTTTAGCAAATTGCAACAGTCCCGTTTTAATTGACACAAGTTGTACATTGTAAACAAGTGAAAATAGCTTTCTTATACGGATGGATTAATCAGCCAGCCCCCTCCGAGGCAAGAAAAGACTCAAGGTTTTTGCCTGGTTACAATTTAACACTAGTACGTATATCTACACCATGACTGGAAGTTGGGCTTCGGTCAACACTTGCATGGTACGACCGCATGATACCGAGTCTCTCCATTGTGACCCACTCGAATTCTCACAATAAAACGCCAAAATGTAATCATCTTTGAGCAGTGTTCAGAAAGCATAATCCTCTCACCGGAAAATATCATGACTTTTCATCGGTGAAAGTAAGTAGTTCTGCGGTTGTGTGAGAACACAGTTAAGTTCAGTAAACAAGACTACACGAAAACAAACTCAGCTTTGTAAAACTCTACGTTTTGGTTCATCTGATATGAACATCTTTTCGTAACTAGATGAAATTTCAATGCTTATTTTGGAAAAAGTATCAATATATTTTCCGTTGTAACTAAACATCAAGCATAACGCTGATTATTCTTTGCCACGTCTCCTGTACAGTAACAACACTTTCGATTATTTTAGATCCTAAAGACGGCCAGTTTATCAAGGTAAACGTGCTGTGGAGGCTCATTTCAGGACATAGCTCTCTACGAACCTTTTAACGCACACCAATCAATAGGAAGGCGTAAAACTAGGTACAAGTGAGTTAGAAAGAACAATAATGTGACACACACCGACTTCACATATAGCTAGTGCTTCGTTATTCCAACATTTTTATTATGCCTACGTTTAGAAGCCTCATTAGGAACAGTATACTCGAATGCTTTAATTGTTATTTTCCACGAAATCTACATCCTTATTTTGGGTCAGATAACTTACCAATTCCTGGACTCATTACTCCGTTTATTTGCCAACAATAAACTTGAACCTTCTGGCGCACATGCCTACTGAATATGAATTCCTTGGTCTTATTTATTGAAGTACCAGTCAGAAAGCATAGCGGACAAGTTTTCAAAATATGGTTACTTATTTATACTTTGACACACTCATGGTAGCTTGGTGCAACCCTGAAGAATATGCAATAGTGGTCTAGTACAGCTGACAAGTGGAAGCGAACGGGTGTGGTCAAGATACAGAGGACTTTCTTTAGAACAAATTATTATGAAGTCCATTGGATGCGCCTTCCTCCAAGGTACGGTCGAAACATCAGGTGTTCCAAACAAACAAACTTAAACGAAACAAAAGAAATTTAAATTTTCTTTATATGTTGAAAAATTTGTTTCGGATACGCCAGTAAATATTTTCCTCCTCAGTTCGTTAGATGTCCATTGTGATTAGTTTACTGTGCACAAAAATATACACAGTTTAGTGGACATGAAATAATTATCAGGATGAGGATATTTGAATGATACCCAAATGCAAAAATCAGGGCTTCGGCCGGATTCAAACCAGTGACGAAAGCAGCATACACAAATACAGCAACTGCACTACTGGATGAGCTACGTATCCACTTATTAAGAAGACAGTAGGTAGATTGGCGGCTCAAAGTTTGTGATGGGGGACAGCACCTCTGAAAGTGCATTACTGCTATGGCAACAGTTACAGTGCTTCATTTCTATACCCATCACTAGGCAATATGAACCACATTGTATAGTTAAGAACACCCATAGAGATAGGATGACCAAGGTCCATTTTGGTGTCTCAAATAAGTCTGTAACTCTTTCACCACTATAGAATTACCATTTTACAGACTTCGCAAGGCCAGTTTGGAAGCCACTTCCAAAATGAGTTGAACAGACACTACAATCTCAGCGAACTGGATTTGACTGGAGAGAGTCGTTGACTTTCGTGTTTACTTCGACCAAATAGGTGCTAATCGTTGACTTGTGCGATTTGTTCAACCCGTAACTGCGTTAGATCAGTTGAGATTTCTTGACACGTTCTGGTAAGCAATGCAAAATTTTTGCTGATTTACCTTGTTCCATTAGAATGAACTGCATCAACATATATGGAAGGAAACAACACTAACAATCCTTTGGGTATAAAGACAAAACAAATACTTATTTCAATACGATAGGCTGAACAACAATAATCAGTGCATGTTCTTTAGTTGAGACGGGAAGTTTGAGAGTTTGCTCCCTTGTTTTGATAAATCTGGTAATTTGCATGTCGTGGTTTTGAATCACAAAGATTCCGACTAGGTCACGTGAAAATGTCCGTTCAGCGTCACTTAGTTGACTGCACACCTTTCAAAGGTCCCAGTTTTCAGACATTGATTGACAGTATTTCCGTTTGAAGTGACGGCACTTGCGAACGGTGAGTGTTGGTATTTTTAATTCTGTTTTCTGTCTCTTTCGACAGTATATTCTTATAATATATATCTCGCTGTTGAGGATACACGTTTGTGAAACCACTGTTTACTTCATGACTTTTGACAAGTGAGTATTGGAAAGAACGTGTGAATAATCTTCATCTGCCTTTCCATTAACCCTACAAGAACGATATGGGTGTTATTTGAGACGGGAGTATGTTGGGCCTCTAGACGTATGCAAATTTGAAAATCACCTGTATTTCAAAAGGCCTAACTGAAATACCACAGTACCAGTAAACCGTGTACATGAAGTCGACTAATTATAAAACACTGTACACACTAGGGGATTTAAGTGAAGAAAAACTGAGAAACGTACACAGTTGACTGTAACTTCCATATTCTTATCGACTTCTTGAACAGCCCTACTCAAATTGACTGAAGACTTGTAGGAATACAAAGGCGGCGATCACATCTGGGTGATATACAGTGTACATTGCTTTTTCTAATGAAAAAAACACGGTGATGACTAGACAATCAAGTACAGTCTGCATATAGTCATATTCTCTATTGACATCTCCGTCAAACTGAACAATACTCATCCGAAATCTGATTACTTTATAGAGAGAGTATAGAGTTTTGCAGTACCATATACATAATTCGAATAACATTTTTTAATGAAACAGACAAATGGTATTGATAAATTAACCAAGAATCACTAACCTGCATTTTTCCACTAAATAATGATGCACGTTTTTTTGCTGACTGGCCAACAATGTCAATGAAATCAATGTGGAAATCAGAATTTCAACCGACACGAGGATAAACAAAGGAATAGGCTTTTGCCAACTTGGCTCAAGATGTTAATTTCCATAGTACCGTCAGTGTGAGGATATAAATGTTTCGCATCAAAATTACATACTCAAACCAAACAGAGGTACAAGATGTTCACGATTGGCGCCCCTTTATAAAAATGAACCACAACAAACTTTTCAGGTGTGAACGAAGGAACAATGTGTTAAAATTTTCTCTAAGACTGTTTAAAATAAAGACGCTGCGGATAAATGCAAAAATCCTTGCATGTAAGACGATGGTCGTCAGAGTGCTACATGATGAAGTACAAAATTACTTAAGGAATGAAGAAACATCTTCTTCAGCTTTTCGGCAATCGACTCATTTCTAACGAAAGTATAATTGTCAAGCTTTACCTTTGGCAATTAATGGTACTCAAGTTTAAGTTTGTATGAGTCATCGCTATTGACATGACATGTCAATTAATAGTTCGAAAACGGTTATCCACCACACTAGTTCACCATCCATTTGTTACAATACTCAAAGTAGCCTCTGGTCAATGCTAGTCTCACTAAACTGGTAGCATCATACTGTCAATCTTCAGGAAGCTATAGTATGAAATGCCTTGCGGATGTTTTGTCTCCTTGACTGTTTTTCACAGTTCCACTGAATGTTCATTCACGATTGAACCATATTTTCGCCACATTTTTGAACGACTGATTTTGAGGCTAATGAAAAATCTGAGTTTTTCCCAAAGCTCTCAGAAAGTTTGTTATATTCAGAAAATGTTCAGTGGCACCGGAATGGAAGATACTAAAATGTGAGGTATGTATTTTTTTGACTATTCGTTCTACAGTCATTTGTTTTAAACAAACAATCGTCTTTGTGTACCGTGAATATGCCCAGTTTAGTCGTGAGAAGAAGCGCGTAGCAAACAAGCTCGTTTTCAGTGTTTCATCATCAGGCTAAATACAACACATTTATATGGGTTCGACAAGGGTGGTACATCAATAGAGTGAGAGATGGTAATTATTAGTGTCAAGTTAGTCAGACTCATCAAGTGTTTTGGCAGATAGGCGTTCCTACATAACAGATCGATCCCGGTTATTAAGGCCTGGCCACGGGAGGTTCAATGCTTTGACAAGACGTTGTTGTGAACATAACGGGGGTGAGTGTAATCGAATTGCTATGGCTTCTGCGATGACTAATAAACGACCTTTGACCCATTTCGATTGCGCTCCGCAGACTCGATAGATCGGTTTGAGTGAATCGGCCGGGTTGATCACATTGTTCGATTCGACCAAGGGTGCAGCGACCGCCAATGAACAAGTCTTCATCGATCCTCTAGCTAACCACGCCGGAGGGTGCTCCCGCATGCATTCAGATAGTCGCCTTGTTGTGCGGCTTATGTACCTTGTTCCACAGAAACAAACAAAACGGTAAAGTTTTAGAGCGCGGTGCATTTAAACTATGATCTTCATGAAACACATGGACATGTATTTAGGTGAATATGCCTGGCACACTACCAGACTTTAAAACAGCTGGCTTGTAATGGATGTTGGCGCGACATGTAAGCATAAGTAGGCATGTTCGCAACGATAATTACGTCAAACTTTCACCTGGATGAAAAACGTTGCTCATATTTTAGTTGGAGAATGAACAGCTCTGCATAAACTCGTTGAATAACCAAATGCGTATAGAAGGCCTTCAAATTCAGTCCGACGCTTTTTGGCATGAAACAAGTTTTATTTAAAACCAACAGTGGATTCAATTTGGTTTATCTCAGCCATCTACACTGAATATATGATTTTGAATAGTCGTTACAATTTTAGTATAACTTGGCGGATTAGGTGGCCTGTTACCCCTTATTCATAAAAGCTAGTGCCCTCAACATGGGATAAAGATCTTTGACAGGTTAATGAAACTAGACATTTCACGAAAGACCATGCTGAGAAGGCCTTGTACAGTGAGCAAGGTTCTTGGAGGCACACCTCAAGACTGATTGTTCACCTAAGAAGAAGTCAGTCGTCCGGTCGCACACAGTTCCTCTAGGAACTTTAGACCCCACACTGGCCACCTCGTAGATCCGACATTGGATCAAATTTAGATTCCCAGCTTTTAGGATCACAACCTGAATGTTCAGCAGACATCTCGGGTCATCCTATGGCATTTCTGTTTGAAACTCGTTGATGTTACGCCAGCATGTGTCATCTTTATCCAGCTGTAGCACTCGGGTGCGCACAGCGGCATCGGAGGGAGACCCTGGTTTGACCTCTGGTCCATTGACTTAAATGTTGACAGTGAGTACGGGATGCGTTCATATAGCCTTCTCTAACAATTGCTGTCCGTAACTTCTTTCTAGTAGACTAGTGATGGCGGAGTGTCATTGATTTGGGCGGAAACCGAAGAGTCAGTCAGGATTCCCTCTGTCGGAAACAAAAGGGAAACTGCACTTATTTGTTGTCAGCAATAAGATAAACCTTCTGGAATTAGTGAACGCAATACAGTGTCATCTGCATGATATTCTGACCGGAAGATAGGCTAAATACAAGCCAGCAGCGTAGCAATATTTTACGATAATAAAGTGTGTGTGCGCATGTTTATTGAGTTAGTTCCCCCAAGACAGCTTATCCCACAGACGACCATGCTTCTGATCGGTCCTGGTCAGGATGAACAACCACATACGAAAACCATGGGTAGTCATGTAAGCGACAACGAGCACAAAAATGTTGCCAAGCGTTTCTGGCATCAGTGCTGAACACAGTAACTTTCATATTGTGACTGTCTAATCTAAATAACCTATCGAGTGAAACTAAATTGTAGCTGAAACCTTAATCATTATCTCCACTAATGAAACTGACATGTTTAGTAGCTGACTTTCACTAATATCAAGCTTAACTCATAACAACGTCCATCTATTCAGTACCCTGGGATCTAGATGGTAATATTGAACTAAGAGCCAACGCATGCCCTCGTAAGCCCATAATCGTAACTCAAACATAGAATGAATCCGACTGCAAACGTGGTATTGCTTTTTGGTTCATTTTGTGAAAACCAAAATGAAGATGAGCGATGCGTGAACTAAGTTCGACCGCCATCATCACCACTATAATCATCGTCAGCGAAAACAGCAACAACAGCACTACTAGTCTGACTTTGTTGCTGGATCTTTAGGTAACTTGAGTGATCGGACATGTTGCATATGGTGTGCTTACTCTAAAGGGTTACAGTGTTGTAGCAGTTCTATAATACATTTTCCTAAACTGGGCATATTGTGAACAGTCTTCATTTGTTATCACACTCACAAAAAACATGGTTGGATAGTGAAAAGATCAAAATGTCGAGTGTGCTTTACAATTTTGTGTCATGATTCCAAAGTTCGTATTGGTACTAGTTCCAAGGTGACATTCAACCTGAAACAATGAAAGAAAGGTAGAGTGATGGAGAATCATAAAGTCGATGTTCATGTGGTTTTATCTCAGATTCCTTTCACAGAGTTATCTCTTTCAGGGCCATGTGCATAGATGAGTGCATCACCACAGAGCTCACCGCTCAGATGCATCAAGGCAAGTAGGGCACCACGAACAAAAGTAAAATCCAGGCTATCTGGGCATGTGGCTTTCGATGAAGCAACGGAGGTTCTGGAGCATATCAGCACCGTGTAGATCACGTTACCTGTCAGACAGATAACGCCCTCATAGTTGTGATTACACTGACCTTATAAATGACAGGTTATCATCGACCACAATAACACCTTTGAATTGATTCAGCCTGGCTACCTAAATTTTCACAGCGTTTAGAAGCAACTGCTCCAGGGTCTCCATTCCTGAGTTCTATCAAACTTGTTGTCGACGTTCTAATCTAAAGTAAGGATTTTTAATGTATTGAGGTTCTCAGGATAGACGTATGCTAAAAGTTTCAGCTCATTAAAAATTGATACAATGGATCAATTCTAATTTTTAGTAAACATTTATTATACTAATCACAATATCGAAGGAATGCTTTGTAACTCCACGTCTTTGACTTTTGAACGCAGAAAAATTGACTGCCGAAACAGAAAACCTAGACACACAAACTAAATGAAATGCAGCTGTAGTCATCGTTTACATGTCTTTCGTACTTAAACTCGATAAATTTTACGATCAGTGCAACAGTTTTAGGGTTACCTTAGAGTAGTCGGAAAACTATATTGACTATAGCGATGATCCAATTTGATACTGTTTGTTAGTGCGTTTAAATAATGTCAAAACGTCATGTGATTAAGTTACAATATTTCGTATAAATCAATGGTAAATGATGCTCGCTTACAACCAATGAATCTTTTCTTAGAACTCACGAAAAATAGCTACCGTTAAATAACAAGTGGCCTTCGGAAGGATGACTATGCTCGTTTGGCTCACGTCGTTAGATGCTGGTTTTCAATGCTAGTATTCACATAATCTAAAATTTGAACAAGATGCTGAGGTAATAAGAACTATCAAAAACTGAAACTTTCACCAATCACCTCTTTTAGAACTACATAGGACGGCGACGCAGCTAACCTATGTAACATGCTTGGCATACGGTGTTATTCGTTAAAAACGTTACACCGTATCGGTGATAACGATCGGTTGATTTCGTGGCATATGAATTCCTGTTTCAAAAGTGAAGAGCCTGTCTTGGATAGTTAATGGGTAAGTGACAAAGGAAGAAGTGGTGTTCAAACTTTAAATGTATGGTATTGTAAATGCATAAGATGGAAGGTCAGAAATTTATGGAAGCACACGAACTTATCTAGATCTGATATACTATGGTGTCTTTTACCAGAACTGTTACTATAAATCCATGGATGTCCACGGGAGGAAGAAAGAGCAAATGTGCAATCGGTTAGCCTCAGTGATCATCGCCGAAGTGATGAACAACTGCTTCGACCTTTTTACATCTAATTTATACCACTCAAGTAGGGGAATCGGCCAATGGTTAGGCATGTAATGACGGTTCATTTGTTTATCCGTTGGTCATATGGGCTGCAGAAAGGTAAATGATATATTTTAGTTGACGGTCACATCTTTTCTCCCGGTCTACGAGACACATGTTTTGACTATAATCTGACGCATACCTAGGATTTATAGGCTTGCTTCCCTGGGGTGCGTGACTTTACTGAGAACCAGTAAGGTCCTGGCGGCTGTCCGCCATATAGCTGGAAATCACTGTCTAACGGTTTCATGAAACTTCTTCTAACCTCTTCTTGGGCCTTAGTGAATGCTTGTTCTTTTGTGGACCAAAACAAAACCATTGATCAATTTCAACCAAGAAAAGGAGACGTAACAGCCAAGACAGACACGATCAAATGTCTTCTCATTGGTCCGAGAGTAATCAGATGATGGACGAGGCAAATCTGTAAACAAAAATGCTTCAGGCACAAGGTGCAGTAACGTACTGGTACATCTGACGTACAACTACTAATATAAAACGAACGTAAAATTTAACAGGTAGACAGAGATATATAAATATCGGGTTACCTATGAAAGTGTGTCAGACGGTTTGTCGCCCTGGTTTACCCTTACTCTTTGGTTGGTCCAATGAAGTTCTGAACACTATAAATGAATCAGCTCCCATCATGCAGTCACGCAGTTTATTTAAGTATCAGAAAATCGTAAAAGTAAAGAGACTGTGTATGTTCAGTAAATTTACAGTCAGGAATTGGTTTCGAAAAAATGATCTCTTAACGTGCCCATTTGATCACTGGGAGAGTGATCGTTTGGTGATTAATTAAGTATTTGTAAATTATTACACCTTAGGTGTTTAATGATTGCTACAAATCTGTCAACGTTCTGGGTAAGATTTCACTCGTGAGCTCACCGTTATTCTGAAAGTCTTTCTGAGGAACTTTTCAATAAGAAGCAGATTTGTTCTAGATTACGGTATGTAGGTCTACATTTTCAAGTACAACTTCAGACATAAAGGGATGAAGTGGCTTGTCTGATCCGACCTCTGTCTTGTTCTAAACGAGGCACCTCATTTGAACTGCGTTAAGCTAAGGAAAATACACTATGTATATATGAAAGACCTACGTTGAATGTACAGTAATCAGTATGGAAGTGGTGTGGAGGACAGTTCCATCAAGAGTTTGGGGATTAACTTGGAAACTGAATAGGGTAAAGTCCAGACGGAACTGCTGAATACCATGCCGCTCTCATTCACTGTACCCAACACTTCGATTGTTGCATACCAAAGTGCGACAAACTGGTGTCCGTTCCAAACTCAAAAACAAAACTAAATTCACTGTTCGGATGTGTGCAATTGGTTACAGAAACGTGATATTTTGTATTTTCGTGAGTAAACACAGGAATGGTGTTCAGGCTTTCGCATGTCTCACACACAGGGTTGTGTGCTATCGCATTGCCTGTATGGCTGAATGAATGTTTCCGCGTGACACTATGCGTTGTGCACTCTCACCTATTCTCTCTATGTGAGTGTAGGTGGATGTGTTTGTAAAATTTCGTGATTTAACCGAAAACCGATTTTCATTTCATGTGCACGGACGAAAAGTACCTACATCGTCTCCAATCGACCCGGAACGGAAGGCACTGTTTGAATAACATACGAGAAAATGCTCTCAGTGCAGATGTGTCTGCACAAAAGTACATTTTTCACATAGTTACCAGTCTAATTGGAATAGCGCCAGTTTGTTACTCACATAACGCCTAGATTGTCTGATATCGCATTATAGCCATCACTTTTGAAACACTCTTCAAAAACGTAATAAATCTAACAAATGGTTGTTTAGTTGGCAAACCATGAGGTCTGTAAAGACCTCTTTAGTATACCATAACCAAACGTTGTAGCCGTTATATCATCATTGTCTTTATCATCATCACGATAATAATAGCAATAATGAGTACCTTAATTAATCTCAAACCAAAACACTAAAAGTACTTATTACTGTCATTAATGTAGAGCCTGCCACTCTCATTGCCAGCTACTACACTGTATCTCTATGTTTGTTATGTCTATTATACATGTAGATTTTCGTCAATTGTTTGAATCAGTACACACAATGCCACGAGTTTTCCGTATGTACGGTCATTATTATTGTTATGAAACTATGGAAACATCTTTTTCGGTAAACACTGGAATTACTACAAGTGAAGAACTCTACCGCGTATATCAAATCTAGTGTTTTGGATCCTTTGCAGACAACAATACTGCATTTTACCTGGCGTGATTTGACCGGTTTTTTCATTCTTCCACATCGTCAAGATCCTCGTCATGATCATCACATGAATTCATCCTCTCCACCTATAATGAACACCGCCGTTTTAATCATAAGCGAATGAATTAATTTTTTTGGGTTAATTTTGGGATTAAAAGATTTTCTAGGAGTCAGTTAGGTCTTTGTTTTACTACAATAGCGGTCTAAGAAAGTTTGTTACAAACTGTGCTAGTTCATTCCTCTAAATCGGTCAGTTCAAATCAAACTGAAAACCCGAATCTTTTGGTTAGCCAGCTTCAAATTTTAATGAAAGTATGACACAAATTGCAGTCCATCAACCTCTAATTGTAGACACCACCTTTGACGCTCTCACTGGTGTACGTATGACGGGCAAATCAACATAGACAGGTGTCCCTGAGTTTATCAGTAATTTGAGTTAATCAACACGTTTTATACTCATTCACATTAATCTGGGCTATTGAACGGGTTTGGTAACCCCCACAAATAAATAATATTGCTTTATTCACTGGTATTACTTTTCCATAGTTGTTCGTCTTGGGGGATACTTTCCGCTAAAGTATCTTTTACCATGGGAAACTGTCAAGTAAGGACTGTGTGTACAGTCATCAGATGCGTTTTGTCACGGGATCTGTGAGGCCATTCCACATATTTGTGGTTGTCTAGGTGAACACGTATTTCGTTGTTGTTAGCCCGAACAACATAGCCACAAGCACGACTTCACCTAGCAGAATGTGACAGCTGGAATTGCTAAGCACACATATGCTGCATCGGTGTGCTACCGAAGGATGTGAAACATATGGGGATATGTGAAGTTTTAAGGGTGACATATTTGCCCTGACAAACAACTCAGTTGGTTTAGAACAACATAAATTCCGATATGCGTTACAAACGGCACTATTCGAAGTGAGTAATTAATGTGGAGACTGGGCGTGTTGTCGTTTGAGTCGTAATAAGGTGAACTAGTAACTGTTAACCCGGAGGACTTGAATGATCTTTGAAACGAACTATCAGACCCATGACCAAAAGTCTGTTCGTACATGTAAAACAGTCATGCGGAAATAAACAATCTACTGTAACTTACCATTAACTCACTTCAACGTGAAAACCATTCAACCTCAAAGCTCATGGTTCTCCTTAGACAATCTAAGTGCATCCCCAAGTACTCATTAACCGTACGACCGCTCTTGTAATTTGATTAGCCAACCCCCTGTTGCTATCTGATTGTCTTGCGTTTTATCACTGTTCACAGATGTGAGCTACTAAACCTCCCCTATAGATCCGGAGTGATGAATACTGACCTCGTAATTCTGCTGCTGGATTATGTGTGTTGTAATCTTATAACAGAGATAGAATAATACAGTCTTCCCACCCAGTCGTCAAATTTAAGGCGCAACGGTTGTCATGTTGAGGTTGTTAAGCTCACGAGTCTATATTCCAAGACAGTTTCCATTCACTTAGATTAATCTGGTCGAAGTGCGTGGTTCATGGTCATGAAATTTATGGCATTGTCGGGTGAAGCTCACTTGTAAAACACTAACAATTTTTCACTCGATGTATGTGGAACGAAGCAAAACTCTATGCTCATTATGTCCAACAACTCAACCAAGAACGAGTCAGTCAAATAGGAAGGCGCGGTAATCACATCAATCATAGCGCAAAATCTTGACATTGAGCATAGAAACATGATTGTGTGGTTAACTATCCACCGGATGGTTTGAACCCAGTCCTTCATATTTTATTCACAAGAGTTTTAAATGACAATTCTATTATGCTTTATGATTCTCAAACTCGAATCAAACTTCCATCACGATTGGTTTTCTTTCCTGAGTAAATTAATTATATATGAAATACCATGAACCAAATTCAAACATTCACTCCCTACATTATAGCATCATGCCTCTGCGATCACCAGTTCGTTGAGAATCGTTAGAAATATGACAAGCAATTTGATTGATTTTTCGTGAAGATCTCTTCCTGACGAGTCTGGAGGAAGTTGAAATTTGTCACAGTGGAGTGTTGGCTTGAGGATGGGGGACACCACAAAACACGTGAATCAATACAGACCAGGCTTTACACAAAACCTTCCAGTTTTTACGAAAGTTCAAATATTTTAACGGTTAAGAGACTGTGGAGTGATCATAGTCATTCCGCCTTCTAGAATCTTGTATTGCTATTAACTTGTTCAAGATAAAAGTAAATAAGTAGCTACATTCAGGGCATTTGCCTAAAACAATTTTAGACGATTCTCTGATCTGTAAACAAGATATAACACATATAAGTTGTTGGTCAATGAATCGACGAATTCCACGTTAGTGTTATCAACAAAAATCGATCGCTTGTTCATGACGTTACGCGTATGCTAAAACGTAACTCACAGTAGTGGAGTAAATATCTGTGAGGTATGTGGAGTTTAATTATCGATCATTTACTTACGTAAATCTAAGGTCATCTAATCAATACCCAATTCTGTTTTTACGGTCAAGCACTGTAACTTGATGAACGTTTGCTACTGAGTCGATCGATCGCCATAATCATTACCTGAATGTTAATATACACCTGCGAATTCAATAATCCAAGCCGGTTCATCCGACGGTCGTTTGCCCTTGACGCGCAAGAGTTATTCATTATTGTCAAACAGATTAGGCGAGTTAACTGTCCACTTTTACGGGGTAACAATTAGCAAATTTTTAATGAAATTTAACGTTCTCTTTAGTACAGTTTTGATGATTGGGTAATTTTGTTGTATTAATCTCCGCTAGTTAAAATACATGGATAACCTTGTACAATAATCTGCTGTCATAAAGTTTTATATCCTTAAGTTGTAAGACATCGACACGCAATCTCAAGCAAGCATAGAAACGGCGTTATCTCTGTTTATCCTACAATTCACTCAAGGCTGACATCCAACGGCTTGAGAGTGATGAGAACGAAGTGATTTTGTTTCCGTCCAACAAAGCATCTAAGAGTGCAACTAATGATAACGACGCAAGATCTTAGCGTAAAACAGAGGGAAGTGGGTATTCCGTTAGACCCAAAATTAGGCAACATTTTTTTGAAACTGATAGAACAACAAGTCCCAGACAATGCTACTGCAGCCGTATTGTACAAACAGCATGTTCAGGGGTTTTTAATTTTTACAGATAATGATCATTCTCACCTGCTCTAGCGTTCTTAACTCTACTCACTCGAACCTATCCTTGTCTCATGAAAGAGAATCAAACGGCAACTTGGCTTTCAAAGAGGAACTCACTACCAAACATGAGCATGAGACATTACATCGATCGGTCCATCGTAAAGCAACCTGGGAAGGACAGTATCGTCAGTTCTCCAGCATTGCCCCAATAATCTACAAGTGTGGTTTAGTCAACACTCTGTTTCATACAGCCAAGCGGATTTGCACCTTTGATAAGCGGCAGACAAAACAAGATATGCTAGGATAAACGTTACCAACAAATGGGTATCTTGAAAAATTTATAGGGATTCATAGCAAGATGGACAAGTGAAATGCTCCAGTTCAAACAGTCGAAAAGAAGAGATCTGTTTCTATTTCTGTAATTTATGAGGGATCATCTGGCCGATGACATCAAGCACAAACTGAAGTCTGCCCTATCCCGCAGGTATGCGGTCACCAAATTACGTTTAGTTCAAACCACGAGAGGATCAGTTCTTCAAAATCACGAACATAGTTTGTCTAATTACTTTGTCTGTCACGTTATCTACTAGTGCACTTGAGGTTGCAGTGACGTTTACATAGGCGGGACAGATCGGCAACTTTCTCAGCGAGCATAGGAACACGTCACGAAATGGTTGAAACAAATGAAGAAACAACAATCTGATATCAGTTAACCCGTTGCTCGAAATCCCGCATCATCGATTTCTAAACACTTCATGATAACAGGTCACTAAGCTGAGCAACTTAGCTCTTTCAAAATATTGTTATGCAATCAGAGCACGAAGCTACTGACCTTTAGAGATGCTATGTTGATCAGACATCACCAGCCGGTGCTATCTGCGCAAAAGTGGTTGAAGTAACCCGTCGGGTTGCCGTGGTATTGGTGACATAATATTTGGTGCGAATGTATGCGTGTCCACAACTTGTGTATCTCCAATTGTCTGTCGTATATAGGCTGCATGTTTCACGTGTGCAAATTGATGAGAGTAAATGAAATGTTAGCATATAGCAGTGAGTTGATGAAGTTGCTAAAGAGAACCTAGTCCTTCGATTTCTTTAAAGTTCGAAAACTATCTGTTGTATGTTGATGATTGTTCTCGGAAAACCCTTTTCGGAACTGATTTAAAAAGCCAATAGTGTCTTGTATATCTTGCTAAACTGTCAATCTGCTGTTTCCTGGGGATTGTTTCGAATTACATTGAGTTCATCTAAAGAGGTAAGAAGCGACTGGCCAATTACATTAGTGCTTCAGTAACCCCAGATACTCTGTAGTGCAGTGTTTCAATCTGTATGCTCACAATACTCACTTAAGGGTTTAGTCGTCACATATGATCGTAGTCAGTCGCACCCCAGTAGGCGAAGGGTAAACCGTAAATGTTGAGCTTGACACCTACCCCGAAGTAAGCAGCCTGACTAGCCGGACTGGTGTAACACAGAGTTGGCTGTTGTCACTAATTTTCAAGGTTAGGTATGCATGTGCAAAGTTTTTATCTACATTCTGTACTGATGCAGTAAGGCTTTGTTCACTACTCCTTTCCATTTAAACAATTTGCTCTCAAACACAAATTGAACGCAGTGCGTGTATACGCCAGATTTGATAGTCTGCACTGTGGAATGGGTACACATTATGGCCAATAAAACGAATGTTACAATCTAGGAGGTCAGCAACAAGATAAGTGATTATCAGGCTCCACAACTTAAACAAAATGACTCATTGAAGTGTGTCAGCTGTCATTTCTCTGAGATTATTTCCTGTTGATTAATCTCGTCACTGCTGTTGTGTAACTGAATAATAAACGGCACTGATTTTTGCTGAAATAAAATTAACTATTGCAAGTCACTCGTTTATTCCGTGGTCAAAGTTCAAGCCACTTCTAAAGTAAAAAACGAAGTATTAAATACATTGCTTTCCTGTTAACAACTTTTCACAAACTTTTGTTCGCCTTATTCTCATTATTTATAAAGTACTGTCATTCTGTTTTTTATAAGGGCATTATATCAGATATATACTAAAGTGTAGCACAATTGCTCATCAAACATCACAGAATGCGAGTTTAACATTTCCTTGCATCAAGTTGAGTTCATAATCAGACTGTGTGAAACAGCATCTTCAAACCTAGCTGAATAACTGCATAGACAAGATGAGTTTGTGCTCATTATTGATTGACCTTCATCATTTCTTAATGATTTTTAATGTTTAGTACTGAATGAAGATGAAATGCTTTACTACAATGTTTCATAGCAGCGGATTTGTACAAGTTTGTTGATTTACGGGGCTGTCTGTTGTTGCGGTCCGTCGCTACATTCACCTTTCATCCTCATGTGTATGCCTTATTTCCACGCACTCGCCGAAATGTGCTTTAATAACAAGTGACGAAACTACACTAAAAACTGCATTCATTTCAGTTCAGTGACAAAAAATATGGATAACTTGTAGTTAGTATTAGTGGGATTATGTTAACTATTTTGGAATGTGACAGTCTGATTACAAAAGAGGTAACACGTTATTCGTTTGTCATTACTGGAGCAAAAATAGCTAAAATCGAGTTGACCGTGTTTGTCAGTTATAACCGTCATTCAGCCGAAGAGGGATGTGGTGCATTTTTTCGAATAATCGATGATCGCCATATATATATGATTAGAAGGTTATTGACGGTGAATCTATTTAGCGTTACCTCACCATCCAATGGATCCAGTTCAAGTGGGGCTGTCGTTTACTTCACCCAAATTCCACTTCAGTATTTTCGTCTGGAAAATTTGATAACAGTGTTTTTGAGTTGAGCTTCTTGTCATACTCCGAAAACAGCAATTAGTAAATTGTTAAAAACAGCAGTTATTTTTACACATACTTTAGTTGTGTTATACAGGAACCAAACAAGACATCGGATAGATGATCCCCTGTACGATATCTCTCCATAGAGTGAAGACAGGAGTTATGGGGATAAGGAAGTGGGGAATTACATTGAAAAAATTTAGCAGCAGATACTGCTACAAGGTAAAATTGGTCGAATAAACTTATCACATGACAACTAGCATTGTTGATAAGTTAATATTAAAGAAGCCCAGGTTTCATAGTTCATATTTATGGGACCGTGATCCTTAAGAGTTCTGGTTACTAGTGCACCATTAATTTATATTGGTTCAACGCAAAGTCTACCTCGTGTGTTTAGCATCAGAATGAACGTGGGATCCGCAGGTATACAGTTGCATTAAGCTACCGCTGCCTCTAGGCTCTTCTACCAAGCCTGGCAGCAAACGCCGAAGTTTACAGTAGTATAGAACATTGTTCAAGTGGACTTCAACTCCATCATCCATAGACTAGATGCTTGGTACTTGTGTTCAGCTGGCCTTGAGGTAGCCAGCTGAGATCTTTCTCTATTCCACCCACCTTCTCATTTAGAATGACATTGCTCATTCATAGTGTTGTGACCACACACACATTGGGTAGCAGTACGTTCACATTCACCCAGGTGACACTCCCCAGTTGTGCCTACACACTGTTCCTATAGTCGATAGTCCACGCGTTGAGATCAGCTCTTTAGTTGTCAACTGTGCGCAATATACTACTCATTAAAGGGGTTGCTTGTCATACAAGGATAGTAGGCTATGAAGTGGTTTGGTTCAGTCGCAACCGACTTTGATGGAACCAAATCAGGTAGGTTACTGACCGATGACTCTATTTACTGCGCTCTCCGTCTGGATTAAGTGTGGTAGAATAAATTTAGTAACTTTTTCGAGACAGAGCACAACTGGTGAGTTAACTATTGCCTAAAATTACCGCATGCGTAAAATGATCCGAACATCGGATGAAACAAAACCCCAATCGATATTAACTTTTCCAACGTTCTTATTGCCTGAAGATGTCAACAAGCACCTGTCTTTTGAAAATATATCATCCTTTGTTAACACACTTTTCCATGCGAGCTCATTTGAGATTGCAGCATTCACGTTTCACAGAGGTCATAATTTGGTGCACAAACTTCAAGGACAGTAGTAAGCCAGAGGAGAGATTTTATGACTGTGGTTGTTGTTGGAGGTATGTTGTTTACTAACAATGTAGAGGCTAACATAGTAACCCTTCGATATCGCGTGATTCCTTTATAATAGATACCGTTTCAACAACAGTGACGTCTGTGTACACACAACGGTTATAGGCATTGTGATTGAAAAAGACATTGGACCCGGGAAACTGTTTATTGGAAGACATCTGGTAAACCAAACGTGAAATTACAGAACCTTGAACGCAAGCACTTTTTCTCCGCCGAGTTGCACTCATATCCTCGGCAGCAGTTCAACAACAATAGATTTAGTCAAAGGTCCCGTGCATCACATGTGGACGCTTCAGATGTGGATTTCAATTCACGGAATCTTTGAAATTGTGTTTTTACGGCACGTATTTTACTAAACATGTTTACTTGTAGAGCATTTGGATATTTCAGGATTTTACAAAATATTTATTGATAGACTCATGACTTTACTTTAGAAAGCCCAGAGTTCAACAAGCCGTACAAAGTTAAGAGAAGTTATCTAGAGAATAACAGACTGGCATGTAACACAAAATTGTTCGATTACATATTAGCTGTGAATGTCTTCTGCATGTGAATAAACCCATGACACGATAGATGGGAAAATTCTGATTTAAAAATAGCTATCATAAAGTGCTGCAGCTTCTCCTTCCTAGAACTCAATTGGTCGCAGAAAGTATGAATGAGCAGACTGTTCATAAGACCAGTGACAATATTAATATTACATCAGCAAAGGGAACTTTTCAAACCTAGTGTGCTTTTAATCTGTGGAGCTGGTTTAATACGAAGTAAATTTATAGGGCATGACAGTTTGTGCATTTCTACAGACCAGTAAAACGTCCTGATTTGTTTTCTCTCAAAACCTGTACAAAACACAAATTTAGCGACAGCTTGGTTTCATGTGTTGAAATAACATATTCAATCATAGTTTGAGTTTACACAGAACGGTATTCTGTTTTCCTTTTGAAATTCACGCATATGAACCCAACTATATATGGTGGAAAACTGGTACGTACTGTTCATATTGATTGTGAGGTTTTGTTCACTTATCTTGATTATCCGGTAAGGATGGTTTTGCTTCAACGCCGCTAAAGACAGAGTGCTATTCCGTGTCCAATTTGGTAAGGTTGGCTTTTGCTGACATTGCTCATTCTCAACCAAGGTTCTTGAGTCCTTTTATGGGAAGACGAATCAGTGTGGGATTTTAACGTTTGAATTTTATCGTATGGTTACATTGATCTTACTTGCAATGGAAATCGTAAATGAACAGACAACATGAGGGGGTCTATAAGTGTAGTCACAGGGCTTTTTCAAGAGTATCATATTTTCACCTAAAGTTTTGACAGATTTTCTTCGTAACTCACTGTCATTATAGCATGTCTCTTATCTCATCGAACGACCTTCACATATGGTTATAGTCAGTTTCGGAAAGACTGAATAATATAGATCGCATGGTTTTTGCCTCACTTTCTTATCGTCAATAAAACTGTGCTTAACACCTCGTTTTTCCTGGTCAGTCATATCGGGAAAATCACTGCAGTTATTTAGCATGGGTAGTGTATCAATATATCTTTCTAAAGTCCAGTTCGTTTTCATAGTCAAAATGTTACATAAAAAGCTGATTGATACCAGAAGTCTTCCGACTGATTTAGACACATCGGAACAAACGAAAAGTTGATCGCACAGTAATGCGACTTGGTAGTTTTGTGTTGTCCAGTCAATCTTTACAACGGACTTTGCCTTAAAATAAATTATTTTGAAATCCAACACTCCTTGTAACCATCTGTTTGTCCATCCCTGTGTGATCAAAATAAGGGACTATTTCTACCTACTCTGACGTATATGTAATATTTTCTAGTTCAGAATCTTACACAATTCCGAGTCTCAAAAATATTCTGCTTAGTTGTATCATATCAGATGCACCAAGGTTTGAACGCTAGCACAGAACAATATTGACATCATATCACATACGACTGACATCGAATTTACGGAATTTAATTAGTTCTCAAACCTTGCCATTAATCTTCTAAGATTATGTTTGTCTACTTCATTTGAGACCTGGTGATCCGGTCTGCTTCTTGTCCAGAGTGTGTATGTATGCATGCAGTGTTGAGTTCAAGACAACCGACAACCCTCATAACGGTGCAGTTAGCAAGCAAGTGTGTCACAAAGCAATCAGCCGGCACAAATACGAGGTATGCGGCACACATCATGACAACTTGGCCAGCATACGATCGCCTTTGGATAATATCGATCGACTGATCGACTAGCCGACCAAGAATATGACCAAATGAACTTCGTTCAGTCGCACTGAGTATAACAATAGAGATTGTACAAAAACGTACAACAGTGCAGTCAATTGCTTATCTGAGGTGACCATCAACTTTGAGGACTCCTGACAATCAACTCGAAAACACAACTCAAGTCACAGTTCTGGACTGACGGTAAGTGGACGTTCATATATTAATGCCATCTGTACGATATTTCGAGCAGCATCAAATCACTGCTTTAGATCTCCGTAAAGGAACTTAAAAAAGCAAGAAGAATGCACTAATTAGAATAAAAATCTGAGTCAGTCGGCAAACGTATGACTAACAGAAAGTTAGACAGCAGCTTGCAACAGTAAACCGAGTAGATGGACGCAACTCACAAGTAAAACCACAGTATACAGAGACTGGCAGTCAGTCGCTTTTGGTGCACTGCTTCGGCTGTCGATGGTTGACATGTCCTACTACAAAGTCTCAACGTTTATGTCATCTAGACTACTGGCAATTTCATCCCTCATCTTCTATAAGCTTGAGTAAAAGGTGCTCATTAACAGATAAACTTTGCATACTGGCAGGTAGTGAGAAACTTGGTTGATAAAAGTGGAATGCCAGTGACAAATGATCGATGCTGTCACATTCCTGTAGACTCTCAATTGAACTCTTCCCGTTTGTGTAAGTTTTGCAGTTGCAAAACATGTACTTCATGTGATCGACAACGTAGTTTCTTGCATCCGTTTTTCAGATGTCAGATGGCACATTGAAAGCCGACTTGGTTTATTTTGACAATCTAACAGATTCACTTAACTGACTCGTTGAATGCGAACAATGAAGCATCCAACTCTTCTGTAAGCAAGCAATTATCATGTGACGTGGATATTAGAATGTTGAAAACTGTGGATATAACCAGTACATATTTATCCTTGGACAATGAATATCCCGCTAATTGGTGTAGTGTAACGAAACCTAAGAAATTCATTTTTACTAGCAAATTCTTGATGCTAGGTTGGATGTACGATGAACTCCTGTCTTGACAGAAAATCACCTTGACCATATGAAGAAAACCAGGGAAGCCCTTGAGCAGATGCTATCCTACTATGAAATTTTCGGCTTGGAGACATGGATTTTTAATTAAGCTGATAACATGTGTTACACATGAGCACACAAATGATTGTTGTTGACTCATATTTAGTCAATATTGTAACGTGCGATTTAAATCAGCAAGCGCGCCAGGTTTGAATTTGAGCTGTGTAACGGAGTGTGCTGCTTTGTCATTGGAGCTGTTCTAGTTATCATTTGTGTAAGTCGTGTGCGTGGCTTACTCGACCCTTGACTCACGCTTGTTTGTGTTCTTCCTTTTTACAGGATTGCTGTGGAAACCCCTACTTCGGAAGAATGCCCTTCCCCGTTGTCTTCATCTTGCCTCAAAGTTTGTCCGCAGGTGTGACGGACAATCAGAGTAAAGACGGCCGGCTTGCGTGTTATAGTATCTAAAGTTTTCGCATACGTATCTTCTCATAATTGGCAAATCTGCCGAACTATCTATAAAAAATAATACACTGATTAAAACAGTGGATTTTAAAATTTCCCAATGTTCCTTTATTCTCAAATGGTTTGTTGAATGGTTTTTAAAGTCAGATCACTCAGGACATTGTACACAAACTACTGCGAACAGATAATTAACACGAAAGTTGAACTCTTTGAATTGTCCGCAATCGGAAAAACAAAACGCTGTTGCCACAATAATGCTAACCAAAAATTCTGTTCTTTCACACGCCTTTTAGGACAGTGAAAAATGGACAGTTGGTTTTGTGTAACAATTTTGTTTGGCTACTACTTCCCGGCCAAGAACAGTTGGACAAAATCAAAAATGATAAGTTTTGTTAGTTTCTGTTTTATGCGACCAATTATTGGACCCTGTGTTGTATACCAATAAGTCAACTGTCACAAAAAATTCGGAAATATATTCGCTTGAAACGAGCATGTAAATTGGTGGCCAGATTAACCACTGCAACCAAAACAATCGATTACCAATATCAGGCTCCAGTTTATTTCAAGGATAAGACTGTTCCTCTATGACTGTTGCATTGTGCTCTATTGGCACACCATTTCCGATAGATTTATACGTGTCTCACTCACTATCGGATCGATCCTTCATGATCCGCCTGAGTATGTTCATCGATGCCCAAGATCGATGAATGATGTCATCCCCTGACTTGTCTTCTTTATACTTGACTAGGTCTTTCAAAGACGTTTGTTTTCGCGAGTGGCTGGCTGAAAATTTTATGGGAGTATGCTTATTGTGATCATTTGTGAGTGATGTTGAATTCACGTTAACCAACATACCTTACTGATAACCAGTGGGCAGACTATCGTCAAATGAGTTCGAGGATTTATGTACTTTCATCTCGGCAAGTATTTTTAGTCATAGGGTCGTCAGGCTAAAATGACAAGACTGTTACTCTGTCGGAACTCCGACTGTCTGAACATTCCTCACAGGCGAATGCGGCTGTGCGTTTGTGTAGGACAGTTTGGTCGTGCCTAATGTGAGATCAGTGGTACGGTGGTCAACAAGATTGTCTCAAGAAAACCTGATCAATTTACAAATCCCGACTGTGAAAAGATATCACAAAAGCGAGACGTTCAAGTTCCCTTAATCAATCAGGTGTTTACTTCACAAACAGAACGTAATACGTGTACTTGGAGCAAGCGAGAGCTACCCCTGGCATTCTCCAAGCGAGTACAGTGTGGCCACACTTTACATCGAATTAGAATAAGTGAAATGCCATCACCAGAGCAAAAGCCGTTTTCCAACACATCGGGTAGGATTTGTATGACAATTTCTAGCACTTCTAACTCAGCGTGGTTTGTGTAGTTTGAAAAAATCGTTCAATATTGGTAACCTGTGTATGTATATTTCAAGGTTTGCAAATGTTTTGCTTTTAAGTATTACTGATGAGTTGTGTACGTAAATTGAACCTCATTCGCAGCTGATGGTCGCTATTGCATTTCCATAGACGTTCGGGTCGTCTTTTTTTGAAAGAAAGCGCTATAATTGAATCTTGCTCCTGTTAGAACTCGTTACTAGTTAATTTCCTTTCCTGCGGCAACCACGTTGATCACTGCGCCAGTAACCTCATACTGAACACGAGTTAATCATCAAATGTAAACACTCGTCCACCTTTGTTTGTGAGTAGCGTTTAGGATGCCCGATTATCTCGAGAGGAGACGAATGTGTTCATTTGCTGTCAACAACTTACGCATTCATTTATCTACATGTTTGTATATTTAGGATCTATTTATTTCGCGGAAAATTAGATTCGAAAGTGTGGGTGTTACTTTATGCCACAACAGACTGGCTCCTAATCCACATCCGTGAAGTATAAGTGATAATCTACAATGCGGCGGAACTCGAATCCCTTTTCATACATCGGTAAGTCAAGTACTTTGCTCATTGCCAAATAGAACGATAATTAAACGGCAATTCAACAAACAACATGCGCTCAATAGATCTGTTGCATTTGTCTAAAAATCGGTAATGCAGTGTGTCAAATTAGAAAGGGACATGGAACGCCAGGTCAAACCCTGTGATACGGAATCATCTACCTTGGACATGTCAACTATATCCAAAGAAAAACCGTACGATGTTATATAATAGTTGTGGGAAAATGCATGAAGTAATGTGTTTGATTTTGGCTTATAATAGAGATGCAGAAATGTTGAGTATTGAGCAGGAAATTTTAGACACCCGTTCTGTCGAAAATCCATGAATGGGGTTGCGCCTCCACGCGTACGATGTAGCTAGACTGAACAAAGTCTTACTTGCAGAAAGAGATCGAGGTGACTAGCTGTGGATGTTACTACCAGTTGTTTCACATGTGTATCAGACATGCGCCCGACCAACAAGCACAGCCCCCAGTGTACTTACTGGTAGGTAGGACTCCTATAGATAACTTAGAATCCAAAGATCAGAAGAGTGTCAATCATATCTGGTAAGACTAACCCAGCACAATTTCGTGTCAATACGAGTTGAAATGGTCGGGAAATATTCATCTCAAACTTTTGTTTTATGTTTAGTTTGCAGAAAATATTCTGTTGAAGTGCACTGTTTTCCCGTAGTGGTGAATTGTTCCAACAGCAGAACCGGGAATCTCTTTTACTGCACTCTCTGTTGCACTTATCTTCTGCTATAGTAGTACGCCAGTGAGAGATCATAGGCTGTACAATCGATGACACGTCTGTCACGATCACTAACGGAGTCGCTTTCTATAACCGCCAGCTGATTATGAAATTGGCTTATGAAGTGACCAACGGATGATTGTGCGTAAGTTAGTATAGGAGGTCAGGTTGGGCAACCAGAAAGTGATAAGTACACAACGTCATCAGTGAGTAGTCGACTGTGAGCATATCCGATTGATGCACTCTGCCTAAACCTGGCAAGGCGTAGGGGACCGCATAGACCAGTGGAAAGTAGAGGCTCGGTCGATTTGATTTGAGCAACTTTGATATCGAGCTCACGGAATTCAGCTTCGTACATGGTATGACAACCAGATTGCAAAAGATTGTGCGGTGATTGAGTCGACATAACCCGTGTTGGTACGCAGATCAACGAAAGAACGGAGGGAGCCTGAAAGACTTTTGTTGTAACGGGAACAACCTTTGCGAGAGGAGGAGCAGGCTAAATAAGAACGATTACCCTATCCTACTCGTTAATAGTCAAGCGGAGACGAGCATGTAGGTATTGAAATAACCGGGAAAAATACAAGAATCTACTTTGGATTGCACCCTGACAAAAAACGGTGTTTCCCATAGACGAATTTGGCACTGACAGTTGTAGGGTCTCCGAAGTTTTGTTTTTTGTTGGAGATGAAGTTGAAGCGCATGCGCACTCCGTCGGTTTCCTCAAGAAACAATCTTTGTTCCACTCCCGTTTGTCGCTGACAACTCTATGCCATTTAAAAGTGTCGGCGTTTAAAGCCTGTTTGCATGAATTATCAAGCTCTTGAGTCTAACTAAAAAATTACCAGTCTGAGGCCTGTTCGATAAGCTGAAGCGGTGACTTTTAAAATACATTAACGTAAGTACGTGTGAACGGACGGAACGGTTTATACACTTGTCACATTCTTGTCGACGATAGGGAAGCACATTTCAACAGGTATTATGCTCTGCGCTTTTAACATAAAAACAAGTTAACCGTACGCGCTTGTAATGCCCTCATATTGTACAACATATTGGTAACACAAACTATTGTGCGTATGAGTCTTGTCGACCAAACCACGAGGTGAAACGCAATGTCGTTTCACCGAAGTTTACAGCCTGAGCCATCAAGACATTCCCGAGATGATACCAGCAGACGAGCGGAAGGTACGGCATGCCGTCCCGTCCATAGTTTCCTGTTCCGTCTCGAATGCCGGCCCCTAAATGTGACTGCCAAAACCGATTCCGCTTGACGTATGTACATCGCGTGTATGCACACATTGGTGTTGTATATATTTTGTCTGTGTGTGTGTCGGTATACGTGTGTACACGCGACACGAGTGGGCGTGGAGTGGTTCGTTCAGACCGATCAACCTCAACGCTGATTGGTTTGTTCCTGCGTGACACATTGCATGCATGCTTTTAGCCATAGCTTTAGCCGTGCTGAACGGTGTGCGTACATAGGTGTGTATATCTCTGAGTGTGCGTCCCATCGTGACATCGTGGTGTGTACTTAATATGTCAAATATACGGTGTAGCCGCTGTGATATTTTATCCGATTCCCAACGTCTGAGTAGGCCGATTGTGAAATTTCGTACTTGACCATAATAGCAAATCTACTGCTGGACGGTATTCAACGTCAGCTATCTCATTTCAGTGCCGGTTACAGAAGTTTCAACGCTGTGACGGCTTGGAAGATCTATGCAATGCCTCAGAGATTACGTAAAGCCTCTCGTGACATGTGTAATCGGGTAACTTTACTAAGCCTCGTACTGTTACTTGTGCCCTCTTATACTGATGCCAGTTGTCAGAAAATAGGCAATACCGTGAGTTGTCTGTATAGCATCCCAAACATGGACGAACTAAAATCGGAAGATACATATTTTCACGTGAATATACGGTATTACAATGGCGGATTATATACTGCAGAACCTGAGGGCTCAATGGATCACAAGGTCGCCAGTATACAGATTCAAAAGTCTTCGATTAGTCAAACACAACCACGTTTCTTTTCTCGATTTACCGGTGGTGTGTTGTCCGAATTAGTCATGAAAGACGTCAACGGTTCAACCAAAGTGGATGCGGAGACATTCGGTGGCTTGGAGAACTCGTTAAAAAAATTACGTATCATGGATCATCGTTTAGAAGATGTGAGCTATGTAGCTCAGTTGCACGGTTTAACTGAGTTGGTTCTAATTCGAACGGGTCTGACTCGCTTTCCCGATAATATTGGCCCTTTACTGGAGCATCTGAAACGTCTGGACCTGACGGGAAATCAACTGACCCGCTTACCATGGAATTTAATTGCCAAACGTTTGCCCCATCAGGATTTCACAGCCATCCAGCTGGGGCAGAATAAGTGGAAGTGTGATTGCAGCATGAAGCCCTTGATACAAGCTCCACTAGCAGCAAAGTGAGTCAGTTATCATTTTTGTTATGTAATACCAAACATATGTTTGTATGGTTTGATCCAAATGATGACGGATGAGACTAAGTGCGAGCTATCACTTACTAGGGTTTCATGTAATATATTCTAAAAATGGTTCTGTTTCAGTTACAAAAGTCATAGCAATAAAACTTTCCCTCAGAGATTCATAAAATTCTCGGTATTCCGAAGTTAACACACTATTTAGGAACGTTAGTGAGTACGACTGGTAGATATGTTAGTCTAGATATGAACAGATTTGGATTATCAGAATGATAAGCATAACCCGGCACATTAAGTGTTGTGATTTGATAGGGTAGCTTTTAACGGTAAAGTTTATGAGATGTTAAAGCTTCAGTTATCCTTACCATTCTTGTACGTTGTTGTGATTGGTACTCACAATGACCCATCAATCACTGCCAAAACACCGGCTAAAACGAACCATGGCACCCTCGACTGTCAGATAAGTTATGGGCGTAAGTCAATTGCATGAACAAATGAGCTTTGTTTGCCGTGTTAATGCGTGCTTATTGAAACCGAAGTAGCTAGTGGGTACACAGTCTGTGATCAGAGTACACACCAATGATACTCAAGGTGTTTGTCAAGAAGCGGCTCTGAAGCTAATGATACGGACATGTTGAAGTGCACCTCTTGTTGTAGTGCGATTGTTCGATACTATTACGATATATGATCAGCCGAAATAAACTTGAATGACAAAAGTGACAACGTCCGAGATCTACAGTCTCGATGATGTAGATCTAGGAGACTCGATGCTGTTGATGTCTTGAAGGTTGGTTTTAGTTCAGCACAGGTATTCATACTTTAGGGGAATATTCATTATGTGTTCATTACGTTTTGTTCATATATGTAGGCCAGCAGTGATCAGGATAATTGCTAGGTCTGTCCTTACGAAATAAAGCTTTTGTGAAAGCAAAGTTTAATCTAGGGTTGTCGCAAAATTACAGTCAGTTCGTACAGTTTGTAAACTGTTGGCCTTTCTGTTAAAAACACACGTCTTCCTTATGACGTGACTGCTTATAACCGATTGGAAGTTTAGATCGACGTCATACATCACTCTTAAAATGTGCTTTTGCGATCATTTGGTCAAGAATGCCAATTGTTCTAATGTGAGTATTGCTCAGCTGAGAACATCCTGAGGTTTGCGTTACGGATGTGTATAGTATGAAGGATCACAGTAACGCTAACTCTGCCACTAAACCTGTAGGATAGCGGGGTATCAGACAGAAGCAAACAAAGACATGCATTTCAGTGTGATGAATTAAGCGCTGAAATTTAGTCATTGGTTTCCATTTAAAGTCAAAATTCAACCGCATTAGTTTGATGCAAGACCGAGGGTTACGTAAAGCGCAGGTTTCTATACAAGTATAATAAAACCTACGGGTATCACTGCAATTCTTATACTGCTCATTACTAAATTCTACAGTTTAATGGCTAAATCACTAATAGCCAATGAATGTTCAGTAATATGATGGTAGTATCAAACCTTCACTGTTTGCATTACAATAAGATGTTTGTATTCAGGCATTAGAAAATATGCATTGAGCGGATTTGTGCAAGTGATTCGATTGTAGTCCAGATGTGTAGCGCGCGTGGCTTCTCTAGATGTGTGTCTGTTGGTACAGATTTTGCACCTGCCATAAGTCACATGAAAAACAATCGATCCATTCATAAGTTTGATCAATATGAGTGAACTTCAGAGTACTTGTCACGAACTGCGATGATGTGTTGAGTTATAATCGACTGCAGAACTTCGACATAGTTCAAATGAAGCTGGATTACATTGCAATCGTTTGCTCAAGTGACATTTTAGAGTGAACAATTTACGTATGGGCAAAACTGATCATTTTTTCGTATGAAACCGATAATGAGCTGGCTTAAACAATGAGCAACAACCCCGGCTGTCTGCATGATGATCGGGCAAATTGTTTTTCTTACTTGCATGAAAATACCCAGTTTGGACGTTAGAAGAACGTGTAGCGAACAAGCTTGTTTTCGGTGCTTCATCATCAAGCTAACTACAACACAGTTATGTGAGGTAATAACGTGTGAGAAAAAGTGCGGTAATGGATCTAACGGTTCGTTATCAGTTTCAGAAAGGTCAGGTCGATTGTACACATTATTGATGGTTGTTAACATAGTGGTCATGATTACGTCATCTTTTCAGTCCGAACGCAGACAGCAGACCGTGGAAGATTCAGTGTTTCATCATTTCAATGTTTTTCGTAGATTGAACTCCTAATGTCGAGAAATAAAATTGTGTTGACAAACGTGTCACCCATTCTAAGATACATCCGATCAACTTAGGGTCGGAAGGTGATCATATATGAATGGGTTGAGTATGGTCTGAATTTATTAGGTAAGCTTCCTAGGATCGATCGAAAACAATTTATTCAAGGGAATGTTCTTTATTACGGAAGGCTCTCTGGAGTGATCAGTGTATCTGCACAGGTGTTGTAACCTCACATCAAACGATAAAGAGGTAATTGGAGACTGAAAGAAGAGGACAGTGTGCTAGTCAATGTGATCCAAGTAATTTGTGAGAATATTATTAGGTGGGATAATTTACAGTGCGCAAAAGCAAACTGACCTGTATAGACTTGTTGTCTAACAGAATGACATATATATATATATATATATATATAGAGAGGGAGAGAGAGAGAGAAAATATGATGGTTCATCCCATTTCTGTTGACAACCAGGGTTCACATCTGAGCCAGTTATCAGTTGGCACCACTTAAGCCATATGAACATGAGCAAACACGCAATATTCAAATTTATCTACAATGTTAGGGAACATGGGACACACATTTATTGCTTATCCTGCCCAATCAGTCATATTTGTACATCTTTTGATCTCATTGCAGCTTTAGAGTGAACACATCTTTATGTTGCTGAATTCGAATTACAGTGATTTCAATCGATTGATAATCTTACATATAGCCGGATCCATAGTCACCCAGCTGTTGTCAGATGGACTAGAAAATTATTTGAACAAAGCAGTTACAACAAGAATACCGGTAGATGCAAGCATTTTGTATTGACTCATCAGTACCAAATTTACAAACACGCGGGTACTTTTTTATAGCAAGCAACTAGAGGGGTGGGTAATCAATAAGCGGGTTAGGATAGGTCATTAAGTCCAGGGAAATGTCAAACTTATGAAGAGTTGTTTCTGAACACAGAGAGCTGGCTTAAGTCGGTCGAGTGCGACTGTTTCAACAAATTTTGAGTTAGACTAACGAAACAAAACTCTGAATGCACAAGATGGATCGATCACGTGACCAATGGTCAGGGCGTGTCGATGACGAATTATAGGCTGATTAGTGCTAAAACGTCGTAGATCTGTTATTGAGAACTCGAACATTCGTAGATTGACTCAATAAAAGTGACTTGAAGTCAATCTGATAAACTGCATCACATCCTGTTGAACTGTACTCTGCAAATCTGAAAAGCCAACGTTTATTTATTCCTTTTCTGAAATCCTTACGTCCGCCTGGACTGCCGAAATGGATGAGAAATTAGGTTAGAGACATTTGTGATGAGTGTTTTTAGATTTTACCTGTACACTACTAGTTCGGCTTACAGATCGTCTCAGCTTTAGGTATCCTGTCAGCTACTTTCGGTGAGAAGCTCTAAATGAACCTAAAGTAGTGTGCACATTCCTACTCGTGACAATCTGTAAATTGATCATAGCTCAGGATGGCTGTATATATAGGTTTTATACCTTGGTCATATGCAATGAAAAGCAGTAGAAATGCCAGTAATCGACATGCTGGCCTTAGTTACATAAATGACCGGGAACATTTTTGTTGAGACAGGGGCTGATAACAAATATTCGTATGTAACAAGAAGGCAACTATAGCCAGGGACTTCTTTTCAGCAAATGGTTAACCGGAATAAAGCTGCCATCAGCTGTCACAGGCAACTGTATTATGCAGTTTTACAGAAGTCGTGGTAGCTATTAGGATTATTCCCCAACAGATGTCGCTGGCTTCTGTTAAGATAATCGCAGGGCGCATATATGGTGAATCGTTCAGAATATGCCTGGAATGAGAATAAACAGTAAGACATTGTGATCCAGTTGAAGCCCGTGTTTAATGAAATCATTGACCTACCGGTATTTTTAATCCAGGGTTTACATGTAATTATTCCCTTGTTATTCGTGTGTTGTTCCAGTGACTGATGACGTTCTTCTGATAACCAGCCATTCGAAAGTTTACCTCTTATCCAGCGACCTGCATATCAACGTACCTAATCCAGTCATTTAGAAGCTATGATTTGTTGGTCTAGTATTTTCCTATTAGAGACCCACACATCACGCTTCGATCACTCAAACTATCATTAATCTTGGAAGCAATGTTCTTCAAATTCTCTGAATATCTTCGACATACCCTCTAAGCAAACTTTGGGGTAGCTAACAGATACCCAAACTGTGATACGAATATATATATGACATTGTAGGTGATTTTCATGTTCAAATCTAGGGTCTCCTTCGGATTTCACGTGACCTCACATTGAGCACCTGCTTCTATGAAGATCACACACTTGCATCACGTTCGTAAAGTGCATTATCTGCTCAGTCTCTCTCAGAAAGTCAGATAATCTTCAGTAAAGTACACCAACTGATCGTCCTGTGTGAGGACAAACGAGTGCAGCATGGCACCGTGCACTACACAATTTTCAGGTTGTGTACTTCATTATGCATGATGAAGTAAGCTTGAACATGGCTAGTGGTACTTTAATCAGGAGGACAGTGTGCAAAAGAAGTGTAGTCTTATCATGTGAGGTTGTGTAACTCAGTGAACTGTACAATTCCGAAAGTGCTAAACAGAGCCTAAGAAACACATTGAAACAAAATGAAATAACCAAGGAACATGAAAGTACTAGAAGAGTGTACAACAGAAGAAGAGTAAAATCGTTATCGATTCACTGGACAGCGAGTGAGCTCTCAACTGTGAATAAATCAACTCAAAAGAATTCATTCAGTTAAAGCCAGAAAGATATGTCTTACATCAGTGTGGGGTTTCTCTAAGGTTACACTGAAGAAATGGTTGACAATTTGTTTTCATCTCAGATCAAGCCTTCGAACCTCCCTGAAACGGATGATAAGTACTCTCCTCTTTTTGTGACTATGCATGAATGCACATCCGTACTTCAAGAAATGACCGTGTGTGTCTAGATTTTGGTTTGTCGGAGACTATATGTCTCAATGGGTCTTTGTAATTTCACCGGATACCAGTATATGTGGTCGAAATCAACGATAATATAACTCAGACCAATAATAGTGGTCCAAACCATGAGCCGTACGTCTATTTTAAAGTATATCAAGTTTACAGCATCACAACATTCTTTGTTGCTACATTCATCGGTCACACCCATTAGTTTATTTGTCTGATTACCTTGGCAACTAAACAGAACACACATGCGTAACTACCGTTATTTAAAGACACAGCCCCTACCGGTGAATCCGGTTGCATTTGGTTTTGTGATCTATGTGCTCATATAACAATCGGTTATTGAAACATGAGGTTTCCTAAGAGATAAAGACAAGAACAGATAACGTCTGAGGAGGTTTATCAAACTCTACCAGATATGCCAAACTTTCGTCCAAATTTTGTCGTTCAAGATGGTAGTTAAACTACAAAGATAAACAGTATCTGTGCTCGAATCAAACTATCAAATTTTATACGAAATCACAGAATATAAACGTTATCTAACTTCTCAGACCCCGTGCTTTTGTAACTTGATATGCGGCCTACCAGCGCTTAAAACAGACAACGGAATAACGGTTAGTGAGACGGTATTTTCGGGGAATTGAGTTCTTCTCCGACACGTATGAAACTTTTGACGGTAACTGACCATTTGTGCCGCAATGCATAGATATCCTACTATTGAAGACCTGACGGCGAAACAGCAAGACGTTAGAGCGGATGGACAACGATGCATTGCCCATAGATTCTTGTATAATGACACCGTGTAATCTGTACATACGCATCAAAGTTCACTTAAAAAATGAAGACAGAAGATTGAAAATTTTCGGACGAATTAAAGAGGCTGCCTGTCATGTACACTTTATTCATTCTGTTGTCTACTTAGAAGAGGTAAAGCTGACGTCCTCGAAAAGAGTTTAGAAATAATAAAAAAACCAATCTGATACGCTAGTCAATAAGATCTGAACTCCGCTGAGCATATACTCAACCGTTCACAATGTAAAACCAAGAAAACTGGACTTTTAAATAAATTTATAAGTTTATGTCATTTGCATTCCGGTCGATTGAAAGTACACCATGAACATAAACAAAAATCATTTCTTTAACTGTTTAAAACATAAGATAAAGAGCGTCAGATGCAATTAGGGGATGTTCGCTTCAGGTGGATGTTTGAGATCAGTGTGTGATCAGTGTGTGAGATCAGTGTGATGTTAAATTAGTATATGTTAAAGCGGTTATTTCCTTTTTTCTTGTTCACATCAACAAACGACTACAGTCGTTTGAAATTCACTCGCTCCCATCGTCGGAAACCTGGTTGTCTTGTACCTTCTACCTTCCCTTTTCTTTAGCGATGTTGGTCCACTCTGTGATGAATGTCTTGTCTGTTTTTTCTCAGTCTAACCTTGCATTTGGATCTTACTGTCTATCCTCTGTAGAATGCACTAACATGTAGTCCTATAATGGAGTACCTCTTGCGTCTCATTTTCCATATTATTTTTCCCCAGTACAGATCATATCATTTCAGTCTCACTCTGTTTAGTTCTCAAGAGATAGGAGCTTCACTTTCGAGCTGGCCTATGAATTGACTAACCAGCACTGGCCGGTTGAACACAAAGACCTCATTCACGCATCTATTGATCATAATTTCTTGGAGGTTACAGCGGATACGTGGTGTGTGAGTGGAACTGCAAACGGTACAGCGCAAGCCACTTGTAATAATGGTTATGCGCTGGCGTCCCCTGGCCTCGGTTATTGTGACTGGCTAATCCAAATAGGAGGTTGCCAACCGTGTGAGAAAACAAAAACCATAAATTGCTAGTGGTGAAGATATCCCTATTTGGCTGAATGTTATTTTGGTCTCTTTTATGCTTGTGCACTCTCCGACATCGCTTAAGTTTTTCCACTTCAGAGACAGATCAGTTTGGACACAAATAATACCGATATACTCACGAGGTCGGAGTACACATGTTTATGCAAGTATAAATTTACTGGTGCTTCGCTACTTCAACTTAAGGTTTCCGTTAGTTCAACTAACGACCAGATGGTCTGGTCATTCGGTTAGATTCCATTGTTGGACATTAGTCAAACTTCATGAGATATTGCGCAAGTCTCAGCTACAGTTGCGAACAGCAATGGGAACCTGGCTAACGGGGTGGATGTGGTGATTATCGAGAAAGTTTTGTTAGAAGATAATTCTTAACCATTGCAGAAAATTCTTATTCACTTGAATGCTTACTAGTTACTTAATAATGGAATGCAGTGGTATTGGTACACCTGCATCCAGGTTACTTATCAGTAGTCACCAAGTCTCAGAAGTTTGTTGCCATCTGAAGACGCAGAAATAATGTCAGACAATGCGACGCGATCTCACTCCAGACTGTATTGTGCCTCCATTTTAACACGAATTCGTTCCGTCCAAGTGTGAACCTGCGGAAAGGTTTGTAACAGCATAGACATTACTCACGGTAGATCACAGCATTTGCATCCATACAAACCTTTTGAATCATCCATATTGGCTTGTGTTTGCTCACTTTATACAGCTCACCCACAGTGTTTATGTTGTCCGCTTAAAACAGGTAAAGCTAACTTCTTCAAAAGGAGTTTAGGAAGTGGAAATCCGGTCAGTGTGCGCGTAAGCACTATAATCTATACTGTGGAAAACAACAACCGTAACTGTTACTTTATACATTCACTTCATATGAATGAACAATCAAAAACTCGATTGTAATAGATCTGCGGACTAGGAACCTCAACAATCTTTAAAGCCTTTCACTTTACATCTACGAACTGAAAAGAAAATCAATAAAGCATCAGTTATTGACCAAACTTATCTTTAAATCTGTAAGCGGTTCTCCGTTTTTGCGAATATCATGTTCAGTAGTGCTCTCCGACAAAGATATAATGGATACTATAGCAATTTTTTTGGAAACACGTTTGGTGAATACGTCGTGAGGAATATAGGATAAAACAGATAGAATCCTACTGAGTACATTGTCGTCGGCGTTTGACTGATTGAAAACAAGACAGTTGACCAATAGGGTAAAATAAAACTTAATTGAAGTACGAGAATGCACAAATTCTGAAATCTTTCACTAACCGTTTAGCGAACATAATCCGGAACAGTAAACTCAATGGAGTAACACGTGACCAATGGCGGATAGGTTATTAAGACGACGGAAAGAAACAAGGTAAACGTCGGATTATTTTATCGAAACGCGAAGAACAATTTGTGATTTAAAGATGTCTTTCAGTGTTGCCACTCTGAGCTATCTAACATGCTAAGCACCTAGTACATTCGTGTTGAGATAAGAAATTGGAGGAAGAATTGTTTTTCACGTTCAACAGAGGATATCCGTTCAGATACAAGTAAAGATCAGACCTAAAAACAGGTAGTGCTTACACGTGAAGACGAACTGAGATTTGATGAGGGAAATCAAAACAACGAAAGAAAACCAACAGACAAAAACTATCCACCACGTTCAAAAGAAAAACGAGAGACATTGGGCAGAGATCCAAGTAAATGCATAATTTGAAATCTCACTGCGTTTCCGATTGAGATGTTGATTCATAAATGCCAGTACATGATCGAAGAGGGGTAGGTGGTAATCTGACAATTTATTCAGCGAGTTTTCGCCACATTTTGGTTGTTTCCATAGATACTACAGTCAAATTAGTGAAACCCCTCGCAGGTCATTTATCTTTTGCTTAGTTTAATCTTATAAATAATTCTACAATTTTATGGGCAACCTAGTAGACTTAAATCCCGATAATTGTTATGGAAACCTCAAAACATAACAACATTGTCAGCATAATTACATAGAGAGACCTCGGGGTTTGTTAAATAGTTTCCATCTATAAACTGGACTGAAGGGGAGTGAGGCCTATTTTGAAAATGTCTGATGCAGTTAAGAGTTCTGGCTGATTTTCGGCAGTTTGACGGGAAGTGCTCAGAGAACTGTACGGGGTAACCTTTGAGTAATTTGAGGCAAACCTGATATAGTTGTCTTTTTTGAGGAAGTAATTTCACATCATCATTTGGTTTCCCTATAACGTTACTGTGGTCAGAAAAAACAACTGACCTATTTTTAAATGTAATTTAGATAGTCAGGCGCATCAGAAAGGTGGAATGAGGTAGATATTTGAAGGTGGGTCCCTACTCATGACATCAGATAGATTTAAATATATTGATCACGACGAAATGACAAACAAGCATGATATATGCGAAATTATCCTGTCATTTGATTGGACCACAGTGGCTTCGAGTTGTGCATGATTCACCAGCACAACGAGCAGCTTTCACTTTGCTTGGTGAACAAATCTACACATCATTGTTGAGCTCTTAGAAGCGGGTAAAACTAGAGTTTAGCCCTTAAATCGAAGTGTGCCAGCCCAAAATGTTGTCTGGTTTAGAAAACTTCGGGTCAATTTGATACAACATTAATAGCTGTTCTGTTCTGCAACAAGCAAAATCCATTTGATCACACTCAAATCCTCACGGTCATCAACCTACTTGACTATCAAACATAAATACTTGGAGAAAAGCTGACAATTAATGCGTGAAAAGACTTGGTAACAACTCGTTGCCAACATGTCATTGGAAGAAGCACTGTGGACAGATCAAATCATTAATCAGAGATGGGGACTATGTTACCAACGATGTAAACGTTCAGTGTACATGAATATGCACCCAAACCGCTGTGCGTCAAAGATAGTACCCGCCTTGGTAACAAGAATTCTACAATTCAAGCCATATCTATCAGTCTGAACAACCCAACACATCAATGTTCCCGTGGCCATTAAGACTACAAGGGCTCGGAGTACTAAGAACCGCTCAGCTCCTGGATAACTTTGTATGTAAGTGAACCTTTACTAGAGAGGAAGCATTCCCTCGTCACGAAAGTTAGAATCTCAACCTTTTTTCAGACAAATATTGGGCAAAAAACAATACAGCAAAATATACCAACATTCCTAGCAAATCCAGATACACTTAACGTCAGACAAAAGTCCAGATGATGGGATAAAATTGCTGATTCCAAGTACAGTCTCTTGTTCGTAAATGAAGACAGTCACGAAAGTAATGGCTGAAGACAGAATGATGAAGGAGCTTTGAACAAAGTAAAGATCTCCATGATTATATATTTAAAGTTAATCAAAAGTGAATACCTGGCAAACATTCTCATTTTTTGACAATTATATACCAAATGCAGTTAAGTAAACGCATTGTTTAGCTGTAGTTCAGTTTGAATCTAGGTTGCCTGGGGGATTCCTGTCCTAGTCAACGTCGTTCCACGTCATTTGTTCGAACAACGATGTACCATAGCAAAATGGATGGTTAGACAGAAGATTTGCGTACACAACCGGTTGGCAGTAGCCCTCGCCGATACCACTGTACTATATTTCTGGCTTCCAGTACGAGTATATAGCAGACAGTTATGAACCGATCTGAAGCAACAGACACGAAAGGCTAGCTCGATTGCCAATTTGTAGATTTTGGCAACCTGAGAGATGTTTGGAATTGGGGTATGAAAGTAGTTATTTGATTTGACTTTGTACAGTGAAGTCTGAAAACCGAAAACAATTCTTTCAGGTCGGTTTATCGCACACTAACCTTCAGTCATTTGGCTGAGGTAAACATGCCTCTGCTTGGTCAGCCATTAACACTTCAACAAAGCATCCAACGTCATGTTTGTGTGTCGAAGCACTCGGGATGCTCGCTTTTTATGTTTGTAGGTGTTTATGGTCCCCGGTCGACCGAGTGTGAAAATGCTATGAGTGGTTGCCACGTGGGTTTTCTGGCTTACAGTCGTACGTTGTTCACCCTTCGGACTCAGCGGCTTGATGTGCTGGTCACATGTCGATACATGAATGTGTGTCTGTTCGCCATGTTTGTGTTTACCTGGTGCTACTTAGTCGAACTTAAATGATTTTGTGAAAACATGCGTGTTCCTTGAAAATGTGGCACACCTACACACCGACAAGTACAAGACTATTGTTTACCAAAGGGGTTCTATTGACGGACCGTTGTCAACTTTTAACAGAAACCTAACAACTCAGTGTGCCCCGAACACGTTTGTTTGAAAGATAAGCAGCCTAAGACAGCATGATGAAGGCAGGCTACACATACACAGCACAACTCATCGTGCCGCCTCCGAGCTTTGACCTCCTGTATATCGACTCATGTATATTTGGTTTTCATCCAGAGATGCGATCCTCATAGTAAATCTTTGTCAAGACTTCTAAGAATAGTCGGCATAACCGTGCGCTGTTGACTGATAGTGTGGTGACATCATGAGTGGTTAGAGTGTTTTAACTTAAGTTAGACAGAACATCTGGTGCACTTTACCGGCCAACTCTAGTTTCAGGGAGCAGACAGGCCATTTTCAGTCTGACGAGAATGTCATTCGACTGCTTCCTGGGAGAAAGTGGGTCCATTTCAATTTCAAAGGTGTGTATCCTTTGTGGTCATGAGTGGTGAGTTTCTTCAACGAAAGCATCCAGTGCAAATTTCTCATACCCTTAAAAATGCTTCTTGAATGGAATTTTATCTTCTTAAAGTTTACCTTTTGAAGACAACATAGTAGTGATTGCCTCGGACAATAAGGAAGTTCCCACTCAATACCCCAGTCTGCCTAGGCTATATGACTGCGATGACTATGATGTTCAACTTGTTTCGCAACATATGGGTACACTAAAGCTTATTACCGACAAACGTTGTGTCCTGCAGTACTTTTCGGAACGTTATTTGGATATGTTTTTCAAACTGAATTTACCTTTCAGTGGTTGTAATCATTTAGAATTCATATTCTGTCTGAAACAGTCATAAACTAAAGAATGTAGAAGTTCGCATGGGTGCCTCATTCGTACGTTTCTGCTAAACGCATCCCTTCGTAAGGCTTATCTAAACTTCGGTTGAGGTTGGACCTCCAAACTTACCGTGTTAGGCCAGAGAGCAAAAAGCAGTACTTACAGAACTCAGTGATCCACAGTAAAGGCTCATTAGTTGGTGAATATTGAGAGGAGGATCGTTTTTTTCAAAGCAAATGTGACTAATTGTGCTCTAGTGAAGGAAGCAATAGGACACCAGGGGGAGGAAAAGAATATCATTCCCTATCTCTTGACTTTCAAGCTTGGTCGATCAACAAAAATGTTTTTATTGGAAAGGGTTGATTATATACCAGTTGAGATCACTTGAAATGTTCGTGTCCCACTTATTTATCAAAAACTGATAAGCCAAAAGTGAAACATTTGATTAAGTGAAATTTTGGTTTTAGCGATCGTGTTCAAAAAACCATAAGTAATCAATCGAGCAATTCGACTTTTTCATCGATGTCAGAATACTTGGCATGGTTACACCAGTAGCCTTGCGCCAAATCATCTTTCAAGCGTTTTCAAGGTGAGTTCGATAAAGGAAGACTTCCTCATAAAAATCATCACAGTAGGAAGACTGTATCGATTCTTCATCCACTACGGATGACCAAGCTCAAGGTGTCGCACACTTTGGATGAGTATAGTCATATATATACGCCAACGAAACAACTTGCCATTCATTGACATTTTTACTAAGACGTGAAGGAGTGAGTGATGATGCACCTTCCGTAGGCTAGCATAGATGAACGTTATTAGTAACCGTGGGCATTCCAAGTGGATAAATTACCACACAGTAGAAATTATTCAGGATGCACGTCAGTGTAAGGTTTAGATTGCGTATTCAGTAGTAGTCATTGATCAGGCTAGTTCTGAGCATTTCGAAAGTCTCAAATCTTTTAGAATCAATAATCCTAGTTTTCCTGCTCAAACTAACCAGGACTTGCTATTGCAGATTGTCAATCAATTTGCCGTACACCATCAGCCACCGACCTAAGTTAAGTTAACTCGTTTAATGCACTGCTGATACGACATCCTCTTCTTCCTGCACTTGATTGCCCTATGATCGAAAAGTGGAACAGATTGGCAAAGTATTACGGGAAAATTAGATCACGTTTCAAAAACTGCTCAAAACCACTAACAAAAGGAGGGGAAGTAAAAGGAATCCAATGACCCTTTCTGGTAGAAAGTCCACGTAACCAGAACAAGTATGATCATTCGATAAGTAAACATCACTATTAGTGAGCGTATCTCTTTTGAAGGGTCCAGCCTATGCGGTCATTTTCACTCTACGTCAGTCTTCATGTTTCTTGAATCTTTTCTGATCTGATGAGCTTGGTGTTCATCAACCGTTTCAAAGGGTTGTTGCACTCATGATCATACTATAAAAACTGGACGAAACACATCTATGAAAGACGTTTTAGTTAAACATAAACTGAATGTCTGATGAGAGATCTGCTGCACAGAGAATACTAAGCGCACGTCGCAAAAAAAGTTTTGGATTTTCATTACTGGCCTGGAAAGTGACACATTCTACTGATGAGCTGTAACAGAAGATAAACAAGAGTACAAAACTTCCCACTCTTGAAAAATAAACTTAAATGTTTGAGCGTTGTGGCTGACCTGTTGGCGTTGGCACTTTGACCTGAGAGTGACGTGAATTGATTGTTTTTAGTCTTTAACTATTTTAGATAATTGCCTAAAATCCGTTCGGTTGCTCACTATTCATTACATTTTCTTCTCCTAATTCCCACCGGGTCACTCATATCTTCCATTATACTTCTATATGAATGCTAATCTGTTGCTGATATTTGACCAAAAAATCAGTGTGTTGATGATCGTTCGTTCGTTCGGTTACGCCTTGGTATTTGGTCTTGGTCGCTCATCGGGCTTGCTAGTTTCATTCCTTGCACTGGCTGATAGTTTGTGTCTAACTCGGTCTGTTTGTTAAACAAACGAACCGACGAATACCAGGCCTCTTGTTTTTTGGCAGTTGCTAGAAAAAAGGCTTCTACTACGTCAGTCTTGAACTGGTTTTCACTTTGGTCCTCGAGGTTAGGATTAATGGGAGTTGATCTCATCGTTCGATAGTTAACTCGTGTTCGTAAGTTTACTTAAAAACTCCCACTGGGTTTGGTCAGCATAATGTTTTTTGCCGTTGTTGCATTTGCTTTCTTCGGCCGCATCTCTTTTATCCGTTGACTTAAGGGACTTTTCTCGTTTTTAACAGCATTTTTCTAATGATTGTGGTTTGTTTGATAGCATATGTTTGATGGCATATGGTCGCACTAGTCTAACAGCAGTGTCTGATGTATTTGTGAAGTATGATAGAACATAATGTCTCGTTGATTGTTTCGTAGATTTCACGTTTCTCTCATTCTGCAATAGCTACTGAAGTTTACTGAATATCCGTTGCGAAGAAATTCCCAATAAAAGTACTTTTCTTCTTTGTTTGTGAGGTACTGTGATGTGTTCTATTCTTTTAAACAGAGTTCGGATGCAATTGCTTTGTGGCGGTTTGGGCAGTTGCTTTGAAATTTGTGTGATTGGTTTGTATGTGTTTGTTTTCGCTAAATGGAGGCTTTCTCTACTCCATCGGATAGAAAGTCTAAGATGGGCAGCTTATTGTCAGTTGTTTTCTGCTTGTTGAAATTGTCATCGCTGAAAAATATTATCGAATGGTTTTTATACATCCTTCATCTCGGAAAGCTTGTGTTACAAATTTATCATCACACCCATCATATCCCCAATTTTGGAATACTCTTCGTTAGCACGACTTCATCTGCGTTTAAATGATTAGCTCAACGACGAGTGTAGATATGAGCGTTCACATAAGAATTTCTCTCGGTTGCTCATATATTTCGTTCTTGAATCTGACGTACGTAGATAGATAGTTCCATGAAGCTACTTTTGCTATCCGGTTTCAATGGTTCAATTGTTTGAATTTTCTGCTGCAGTAGTCATTGCAGTGTATCTTTGCTCTAACTCGGGTCGACTGACGTGAACACCGTTATGATACCAAGTGAAATAATGGATTTTATTTTGTCTGCTTTGAGGCCTTTCAAAATATTCAGGATACGTCGAGTATTGTTAGATTGTTGTGCTCCATCGACGATATATCCTAATAAACTCTATTGGTTTTTACCAGGTTATATGTAGGAATCCCAGGCAGAGTTACTATTGACAACAATGTGGTACTTTTATCGACATGGTCCCTGATGATATGTCCCTGATGATCATTACCAATCCCTTGTATGTCAACTTAACGAAAATACTGGCATCCTTGCTAAAGCTGTTCAATACTTCCTTTACGGTTTTATTGAGGGCATTGAATTATCTATTGCAAGTTATTGCTGGGTTGATAATTGGTCCGATTTATTATTATGTTCATTTCGACAGTTTATTGGTTTGCGTCATTTTTCCTCAGTTGACAAAGCACTATCCGTTGCATCCTTCATGCAAAAGTTGAACCCTTTAATAAGAAAATCTTGTTGCTGTTTTATTGGGTTTCTGATCCAGATATTATTATTGGAGTTTGGACTCTTCTTTGTTAGTTAATAAAGTCTCTTCATACCATGAGACTATTCAGCACAAGTTTTGGGGGAACATACTAACCTCATCAGCCTCCGGGCCTTTGACAACGGCAGTACTTATTTGGCGTCGTTTATACAATGACCACTCTGTTTATAGTTCACTTTGAAGAGCGATTTACACAACTTTGTTCAACGAAATAGCCAGTAGTGACACTAGAAATAAACATTAAACTTTGAAAAAAATGGAAATTCTAAGCGAGTAGGGGCTTGACGATCAACATTACTAAGCAGCTGACAAGCTCTTTCATAAGAGTAGCAGCTGTAGACAACTTCATAGTCACCAACTGAAAGTTTTTCGTATAAGAGAGTAGGAACAGAAAAGCAAGATAAGAAAAGACCCCCCAAACACAGAGGCTAACATATCGGGACTGAAGAGCGTCTTTAAATTTCCAGTTGTTTGTCAAGAACGTGGCGCCGATCGACGCTAAGTTCCTCGCACAAATATGTTATAGATTTTGGGGGAACCCAGAATAGTAAGTAGGCAAAAGTCAGCGACTGTAAAAGTGCGCAGTCCCAGCCGAAGAACATCACTGAATGAGGAAGGGTGAATGATCCTACAAAATGTGATTATCACAGGCGTATAATGGATTAAGTCAACACAGCATCCCGTGACATGGTGAACTAAATGAATGGCAGCGTTAGGAGAGTTGGTTTTGTAGTTCCCAATCTTGTCTGCTCAAGCAGCCCGGTTTCGTTTGTCATTCACATTAGTGGTGTTCAGTTCCACATTCACGTCAGGCTTGATGAACGAAGCTATCGTTTGTGCTCGTAGCTCCTCGAAGACTGTGTAACCGTGTTTGCGTGACGTTTTCATCAGAACATTGGCCACGCATTCGTGTGCAGTTCAAAGTACATCGTGTGCGATTAAGCACGACTAAACAATGTAAACCAGACTTTCTGGGTGGTCACAACAACCACATCAGATAAATCAGTGGTCACCTCGGCCACCTCGATGATTCCGGACCTTACTCCGTAGAAGGGCAAACTGAAACTGGGTGGCACGAATAAAGATCCAGGAGAAAATGTCATCTGGATCAGGCAGCTAGCAATTAGAGAGCGGATGGCAGAGAGCTTTCGTAATGCCACCACCTTCCAGTTTATGACAGTACTTGTTCATCTACATTGCGTGAGCCGCTTCCTTGTTCGTCACCAACACACACTGTGGTGAAACAAACTTTCTGTAGCCACGTTCCTCAGAAATATACATTGCCTGAGAATCAGTCTGTTCACGCATGATCTGCGCGAACTGCGGATGATGGTAGATAAACTTGGAGTTTCCAGAATACCAACTAGGGTTCAGAGGTATCTGGTTGTAGATTTTGGAAGGCAGAGCCACCGCCGAGCAAACTGACGGATTATGCAGTCCGTAGCCTTGTGTTTATTTCGGTGGACTGGATTCAGAAAAACCGCCATACTTTCCGTCTATCAGCCTGACTGAACGTATTAGTCTAAGAACCCAATGGAGCTGGCTCATTTGTTCATTATCTCCATGTCTATCGACCGTCAGCTTTTGTTCTCTGCCAGTCATTATGCTGACCTTGATGTACTTGTAGAAACTCGATTGTAGTTGTCACCGGATACAAGAGTGGTATTCAACAAAATTGACGTAGTCAGTCAGTACCCAACAGTGATCAACAACACCAACAACAACTTGGTTCATTCAGTCTGGTTCGTACCATAATTTCTAGGGAGTGCCACTTAATTTTGTTTCCATTATCAACATTTCACGTTCCTTCAAATCTACGTTTCCTCTTATCACTACTTACAGGTCTCCATTTCTTTCGTACCTTAGGAAAAAGTTATTGATTCGAGGGAATGACTATTCGGCAGTCAGCTTCATCTTTCTGCCCTCATGCAATATCGTAATCCTGTAGTGTGCCAGTTGTGTTGCTGTTACGTACTTCGTATATTCATTATGTGTATATTCATTTGTCTAGAGTGCATAATGCAGACTGTTGCCATTATCACTGTTATCGCTATTATAGAAACCGGTGCTGTTTACAAAACCGGATTCAAAGTTTCTTTGGTCAGAGTTCTGGGGCCATACGAAACGTTCCCAAAGCACCTTTGAACATTCATTGTCCACTCGTTGTATGTCGGCCGTCTTTAATCTGTGAATTCAAGGAAAGTGGAGAAACACATGTTTCATACTTTGCCCATTCTCAAAATAAACCTTACTTAAATCAGCCAGTCCACTACCCCGATGTTCACAATACACAGGCATGAATAAATCAGATGCCAAGATCGATGGTAGTTTGTCAAACAAAAATCGACCAAGTTCAATGTACATAGGCCACAGCACATAGAGCGTCACGATAAAAGAAATTCTCTACAATGGTTTATGTTGGTGTCCTAAAATCGAGTGAGAAAGATTTCAGAAATTTCTTACGATAGCCTTGGGTTAATTGGTCAGTATTCCCGTCCACACATGTTAGTTGGTAGTGTGCCACCGAGAGATTGATGCGGACGGGCTTACGTGTGTGCGTGTTTCTTCCATCGTCGATAGAAGGTGACAGTAACACAGCGGAACTCGAATGAGATCATCATCCACATCGAAAATATGTACGCATATTCGCTAGGTTGTCCTGTTTCTTCTCACATTATGTTGCTGTCTGTTAACTACCATAGGAATACCACGATTGTGCCTGTTTATCTTAACCAGGAAGCCTGTTCATATCAGTTCAAGGTCACAGAAACCTGTTCGCTATCATGTGTATTCAATCACTACCGCACGAATGTAACAGAAGAAAAATAAACGAATACACTACCTGTCTGTGGTTTATATTTTTAGATAACATGCAAGGTCCAGGTAAAACATCACATACCGGGGACGTGTCAACAATTCAACGACGGCTAATTTTCACTATTGTAAACAACCACGTTTTGCTAACGGATTTCCTGAAAACCTTTAATGATGACCATGTTGTGAATGTTGATGTTCACACTGATAAACCTTGTCGTTGAAATCCTAACATGTTGCCTGGGCGATTGATCGATGGGGCAAGTACGCTGTGATTTGCGCTTGCACACATGTGTGTACCTTTCTTGTTCGAGGAGGCCCCGTGAGGTTGACAACCGTGGGTTTGTCGGGATGAAAACGTCATTAAAGGATGGCATGGTAGCGAGTGTGTGAAATGCTTTTCTCCTTATAAACATAGGGTACCTTATTCAGTGCACATGTGTGACCCAGAGATCGTAGTGGCGATTTGAGGCATCTGCTACGCATGAAGTTGGCAACGGTCCGGTGATGTGTTTTGGGTGACAGGAACAACGATTTATTCGGTAGAGAAAAATTACTGGAGATTCTTTATTGTGTAGGAAAAATATTTCACTTCTGTTTGAAAGAAGGTCGCTAACCGGCATGGCGTTAAAGTCGATTCTCGAAAATATGGACGAAGTTAGATAACAGTCAAAACACGGTTGGTTTGCTGATGTAGTTCTTCAAGGATTTTGACTTCTCTTCCTCTCAGCTGTTGATAGCTTGAACGAATCAACGAGATGCAAAACTATAATCAGTGTAGCACTGTGGATTAATCACACTCCGCTGATCTACTTATGTTGAACATACGCAGCATCTAAGTTGAAGTGGCTTTCCACAACCTGTCTATCTGTTTGTTTACACGTTTTACACATTTCTGTGTAGGTAAATAGGTGGACAGGTCAACTGGTCCAGAACCCCTCGGAGTTCTGAAATGCATCAGTTGTTTGACGGTTATTTTCTTAATTAGTCAACTGGTGATGGCGGTTCAAATTTGATTAGTTATATCTGATACTCTGATCCACATAAAACAGTTTGTCGGTTTTCTGAATTTATCATGTTGTCGATAATGTATTTATTCCCATTCATGGATTTTCTCCTACTTCGTTATATTTTGAAACATGTTAAGTTCCTTTTATCTAGCTTATTTGGATGGCTGAAAGAAAACTGTTTTGGGGGATGTTACCAGTTTCGTTTTTCTTTTGCTCAATGCTGAAGAAGCGTCTTAATTTAGACTTTAGATTGTATTACTTCAAAGACTGAACGGAATCATTAAGGAATAGCTAATTGTCACGGTAAATGTACACCGACGACAAGAACGGATGTTTATTGGATAGTGAGCAGTTTTAAAAACATCTTTGACATTCAGCATATCAGAAATTTTCCAATTTCGGAATACAGCAGATATCTATAAACTTCTAAGAATGTGTGCTACTCAATTCCTCTTTGACTGAAAATTGTTAATCATTCAAGCAATCCCGTGTACAGTTATTTTCTCCTGCAAAACGATGCTCAAATGTGATCTTGTTTGTAAACGTTGAACACAGAGTTTGGAACTTAGATACCAACCTCCAAAAATAATTCAAGTTATCACTCTATCTCACTCTGCCACTACTCTACATTACAGTCGCTGGGACCACATTCCAAATTGTGTTAGAAGTTAGTCAAAGCTTACGTTATTGATTCCTAAGTGAACATACGATAAATCAGGACTGGCAAACCGATAAATTAGCAATTCATTATGGGTTCTAGATACCTTTCCAAGTGTTTAGTATTTATGTGTACAATACTAGCACCTAGTGCAGAACAGTAACATATTGTCCACGGTTACAGACCGGGTTTTCATATCTGATTACATACACGTTTCTCATTAGTTCATGATGAGTACGACAACGTTAAACGTTCAGCCATAATTACTAAATGCGACCAGAGTAACAGTAGTATGCCAGGAGTTCCGCGTACTGTTTTAGCCTAGCTGCACAAAATTGATAAACCTTTCAAAAAACAAAATCTTGATTCATTGTTCTGTTTAAAAAGACAAACATTTGAAGGTTGAGATGTGTACTAGAACAGCGCCAAATTGTGAGCCCTTCTCAACGTGTAGATCAGGACAGAACATTTTCCATGGGCCTGAAGACTCACGGTGTTTATATAGTATTCCATTCACGCATAATCAAACGTGCAAGTTGACTAACAATGCTGCTAGAAACTTCATAAATTATTGGGATCTCAACTGAATTGCAGATCTCACTAGTCTTCGACCATCCCGGATTGCTGGCTTGAGAAAGACACTGACATCTGTTTTCATTTCTTAAAACCCTCAATATATGGATTAGAAAAGTGATAACTTAAGGCCGTGCGGATCCTTGAATACTCCTCAGCGAAAGGTAACCCAATCAGGAACTCGATTTGCAGGCGCCGCTGACGTTGCCCTGTTGAATCCCTGCAGGCAGTCCGTTCCACTGAAACGTCGGGCTTACAATAAAACACTGGTCAGCATGTTCCTCGGAATGTTTGCTCACATCTTTTTACTTATAAACACAGTTTTACTAATTCAAACACATGGCGTCTCAAGGATAAGTGTACACAGTCCAATCGACTGCCAGCCAGAATAAATAATGGTTTCATATGTTTTAGTCAGATGCACAACTAAAAACGGTGGGCTTCTGCATACATTAACAGATTATCTCAAATGAAAGGATTACCAGAGACCAAAACATTCAAGATCGACAGCATAACAATGGATGTAACCTTAATGAAGATGTTGCTTGTCAACGAGGACTGCTTTAAGTCTCCTCTACATCGTCTGTCGGTGGATTTTGCAAAAATATATATTTTCAATGAATTAAACTCCGCTGGTCACAAAGTATGTTCTTCAGCAAAAGCATTCCTTATCATAGTCTGGCTAATAAATAAGTCTGTTTTAAAGATATACTAGGTTAGTCGGTGAATTCGAACTAGTGACAAAAACAGCAAGCAGAGACATGACTAGAGCTCAACAAGCTGAGTCACGAAGCCACCACCGAAGATCAGAAATTCCACATTTGTACTACAGTTGCCCACCCAAACCACTATCTCGTATGATACTCACCAAACAGTAGAGTATCTGTTGCATCTGCGCAAGCTGTTTCTCTCACTAGTGTAAATCCAATCAAACCTCAGATTCGTCGGAACCGAGTCTCTTTTAATTATCGAACCTTCAAAACTACTCATCACTATCACAGGTTCTTTTACTGTAAACGTTCTTTTTATTCACGTTCGCTTCCGTTACAATATAACTTGATATTCACTGCCTCGTTGATGTTAGTGGTAACTACTTAGTGTTCGCCAACAGGCAGTTCGATTTACCCGATAATGGTTTTTCGTTCTCTTTGCTGTGCCATTTATTTGGCCTTGTAGCCTTGTATTGCTCACTCTGTCATAGTCATGGTTGTGATCTTGAGGAGTGGTGTGTGGCCTACACAATGAAGTGGTTGAATCTAACGTATTGACAAACATTTGGGTGGATCCCGAGGGTTCTTGAACAAGCATAAAATTAAGAGTACACATCTGTAAAAGAAACGTTACAACCTGAGGGGAAGGAAGCTAACAATGCAAGTGACCAGTGTTTGCCATACTCTCATCGATGCTTGATTTTTAGCAGACAGTGAATAAACGCCGGCTGCCGCCATTTTATCGGTTAAGTTGCTGTTGGCGCTGGTGTTGATAATAATGTCAGACTGATTGGTTCAGATTAGCAATTTTGATTGTCTATATAGACATCCAGTTAATTTATTGTTGATCGAGACAGATTACTACGATGACCTGAATCTAGTTTGTGTGTCCGGCCTGTCCAGGTTATCTGTACGGTGCCAAAGTGGTTAGCATTGTTTAAGGTTGCTGGGTTTTGTAATGAAAATTCAACTGATTTTTGACAGCAGGTCACAAAATCAGAACTATGATGTGGGCCATTTGTCACTTGGTGTAACCACATAGTGTACAGCATACTGTCTGGAGAGAGCTCAAAGCTTGGTGGTTGTAAATTTGATTGTGATAGAGTCTCTTTGCAGTGAATTGTCTATAAATGGAGTTAAAAAAGAAATGGAAGAACAATTACTAAGCTGTTCTATAAGTAGTCCAGCGAAGCGGTAGACAATGATGTGTTGGCTTACCAAGTGGACAGTGTGACTCGACTAGCACTTTCAAGCTAAACGTAAACTAATATTGCTTATCTGTGTACTAACGTGATTCAACCGAAAGCGAAACAACCTGAGTTGCCTAGAAGTTTGTTTTTATGTTCTTAACAAGTTACACAGATATTTACAAATTAGAAACTGATTTATTTAGTTTAAATGAGATTAGAAATTGGAAAATCAAACTTGGTTAGGAAGTATTGAAAACCCTAATATATCCAACCACAGTTATTTGCCATTTTTAGCTGTTTGTCTAGCCAGTGATGAAAATAGTTTTATAGGTCTCAACAGTGATGAGTGGAAAGTTCTAGGGAACCTAATCTTGTTGACACAGATTCCCTCTCTTTATCACATATATAAGGAATTGCTAACTGCAGCTCAAGTAATCTGATTGATTATTAGAATAGATGCCATCGATAGGCATCTTTTTATCATTCATTGTTTTAACGTGTTGCGTCATACACTTATTCTACGCTTAGTCGGTACTTTTCATTAACAGCCTATATAACTAGCTTTCACTTCGGAAGTATGTCAATCCTGGTTTGACCACACCATACTTGAAAAACCGTTAACATGGTGTTTGTCTCATTTATGTCTTACATAGGATTAAAGTGATTGATCTCAACTGCATGGATCCAAGCGGAGGCGGTTCCATTCCATTTACAACTCTCAAGCTAGAAGACATATGCGCATTTGAGTCTGACGAGGACAGGAGAGTAGATGGAGAACAGTCGAACAGTATAGCTGAACCCCATAGTCCGACCGCTGAAGATGATGACAAACCGGGGCATCCCGATGTTGCTGGGCCTAGAGATTCCCATCCCGATTTACGAGGCACTCAGGGCGAAGAGAATGAGGAACAACAACAATTGGCCACAGCCGGAGGAATGTCAACCGAAGTGATTGCAGTCATCGTGGCTGTTATCGTTGTGGTACTCATAGTTCTAATTGCAGTTATTGTTTTCAAAGTACGTTCTCGGAACCAGCGTAGACGTCAACAAGCAACCAATAAACAACCTTCACACAAAAGCAATGCTTATTGGTGAGTTTCTTTTGTTTTCTCTCCTTGCCTTACCTAAGAAACGCTAGCGTACCTTAGTTCTGTGGTGAACTGTTAAAATACTTGAGCTGTATAGTAGTCAGGTATTTACTGCGACCGAAAGACAGCTACCAGTCTCTTGATACTGAACGGTCAAAAATATGCGGGTTAGTAAATAGTCACCTAAAACAACACACAAGCAGACAACGACACTAGTAGGCAAGAATTTAGTGACCAGGATAACATTCTCAAACTGAACATTGAGGTGTTTAGATGGAACATTAATACTTCTTGTGGAAACTACTACAGAGCGTAGGAATTCTGAAAGTTCATGAAGACCAGAAAAATGCAAACTTTATTGTCCTCAACGGTCAAAGCACCCAGTTAGTTCAGCAAAAAAGAATTCTGTTATTGTGCAATTGTATACATTCCGTTTGTCACCCATACTCCAGATAACAGATAAACAATTAATGCGGTCTGATTTTCCGGTGTTGATCGGTCATCACGTTTTGAAATGCAACTGCAACATATATCAAAATGTTTTTGTTTCAGCTAATAGAATGGATAACCGATGTGTACAACGACAGTTTGATGCATTGTAAATAACTATCTGATCTGGCTAAGCATGTTGGGGAGTACGATAGGAAGGAGGTGTCACAAATGTGGATACACAGTTTAGATACATGCTCAACAAGTTCCGTAGTTTATATCATACGGATGAGTGTGTTGTAGAATTGGAACGTGGCAACGGAATCCAATTATGAAATGTCGTTGCGGTGCTCCTTTTATATATACGGCTTATGTTCTAGCTGCCATTATCTAAACGTCGTTTCAGCAGCAGGACGGATAATGCTTGGCAATTTTTAGTCAAACACCTACTCCCATGTGAATCGTCCTGAGGCTTGGAATGAGCAAGGGCTACGACAAATGAAGTTGTTTCATTGCAGTAGTTTTATCGTATTCGTCAGAACGTGTGTAGCTAATAAAACTCAGTTTTAAGTGGTACTGAATCGACCAGCATGTACGCGAGGGTCGACGGGAATGACAGTTTTCCCAATCACCACCCTAACGCACTCTCAGATGTTACGTCTATCTGTATCTATTGGTTTTCGTTAGCTGTCTATATTTTTCGTCAGACGTATGAATGTGTCGTTTCAGTCTGTTTTGGTGATCGATGTTTGCTTGTTCCATGCCAGTGGTAATCGTCTCATACTGTTTCGTTTCCCTAAACTAGAAAAAGTTTTTTCTGTACGGGTGAACCGCTGTTTTTTCTCCAACTAACATAAAGAGAGATATGTATAGGTTCCATTCTCTATTTTGTATAAATTTGTGATCCCGTGAACATGATTAGCTGATCACAACACGATCACAAATTTCCTAACTGTAACACAGTTCTATTAAGCAATAAACAGTGAAACCAGTTTTACGCCCTTTAGACGAGTTGATGTAAGATGTCATCGACTGAAAGAGTTAGATAGGATTACAGTTAATATGAGCACGTGTCAGTCAGGATTTATTCACTAGGGTGTCTAGTCATCATTATCATCACGATCACCTTCAGCTTAACCAGAGGGTTTTATGGCTCGGGTCGACGCTGTCTTCAGTAGTGACGTGGAATATCCTGGAAGAAACCACTATTGAGAAGATTGTAAGAACGAATAAAAAACCAAACGGAAGGACTAGACGTAACGTGAATGGAGGTACTCTGTTGATTATGGTATAGTGTCTTCTCGGATTACGATTCCTAACGGCGATTTAGACGCTCACCAGGACCACATTCAGACAGACGACACCTTGCTCAATAGAACAGTCAGGGTCTTTGTATTTTGTGACCGAGTTGTTGCCTGACCACCACGCGGTTTCACCCAACTGTTTATGGTCTCACCATATGAGTCCCGGTAAGGTAAACACCAAGTTGGTATACGGAGTACGTGGTGCAACCATTGCAAACTGCACAATGTGATTAGCTCGACAGGAATGATATCTAGGTAGGTTTCAATCTGACTGCTTCATGTAAGACTGTGTCAGGAATATAGGTTGTCCTAAGTAAGACGAACACTCCATGTAAGTTTGCGCCGCCCCCACAAAGACGCGTATGTTGTCACGGTAATGCTAGCCAAATTGAAGATGGCCGAATTTCCAGAGGCATGCCAATCGGTGAGCTGGCCGTTGGCCCCAGATCAGGCAAACAGTCGACCTCGTGTGGTAAGGATAACTTTAACCGTGAGTGAGGCAACTGCGGCATCAACACTACAGCCCAGATAGCACTGGTAGCAGATTTACCAAATGGGAGGTATATACGAAGAAAAGCATTCCTGAAAATAAATGAATAAGTGGTCGGCAACAACTTGAGAAATGAGACTGCATACCTAGAGTACAGACAACATCGGAAAAAATAGCTTGCGTGGTATTCGAATAATGAACTCGTAGGAAGGATTTATACTTCCAGGATTGCATAACCACGACACGAAGTGGATCGGCATCTCAAAGAAATATCACAGTAGATTGAAATAGACAAATGAACTTGGAAAAGTGTTGCCGCACTTCCCATTGGGAAAATCGACCAAAACGTTTTTCATGAACTCTGTCTAAGTATTAGACGGGAAAAGGAGCCCTAGTTGCAGAAATCTGTACATGCGCGGCCACTAAGATGCTTCAGGTATTACGAACAAGCAACTGAAAGCAATTTGGTAAACTGATGAAAAATTATCTTATCCACACTTTTGTCACTTATGGTTACAATGCCCGGAGTGTATAAATCGATCACGGTTGTACGTAACCTACTATTTTGAGCAATGTTCCGATAAGCATTTTGACAGTTTATTAATAAGATTCTCAAGATGTAAGAAAACTATCTCGAGAGGAGCAACCATTCAGAATAAGAAACATTAAGGACGCACCGAAAACAATGTGTTGTGACGATTTCGTTTTGAACAGACAAATTTTGGGGGTGTTGTAGATAATCCAGATCTGCATCAGTAGGGTGTTATCGATCAAGATGAAATTAACTTATTTCAGAGAAAGGCTGGATAATCTAAATAGCCAGAACGTACTAACAGGGGGGCTCATTCACAGAACGTTCATTCTAACATTAATGCAAACCGACTAGAGATCCTTTTATAACCGACGTTTTTTTATCTGATAATTTATTAATATATTACCATGTACATGACTACTCGATAAACCCGTAAAAAAGGTTTAAATATAACCTAGATGAATCTCTCCTCGGTAATATCGACATTTGGTCCGAAATGCGAAGGATGACTGCGTGGTGCTAACGACTGATGATTCCAGTGAATCTTTGTTTGATCACTTGTACGAGGTCGTTTTCTACCACAAACAATAAAATGTCTTTTAGCTTTTGAACAGCTAGTGTCTTCAAAGACCTCTTGATCGTTTGATGAAGGTCCAGGAATATCCATTTTTTGGGACCAGTAACTTGTGACTCGTATCTCACCTGTCACCTTATCTTTGTTAGTGGCTCTCATTAACTCGAGCAAATCGGTTGGTTATGGTATCATTCAATGAATGATTAATTACAGGATTCCCAAAACTAACTTGCTTTGAGGATGGGACTTGGTGATTCTGTTGCCGGATATCAACGGGCTTCCGGTTTGGCTACCGTAACTTCTGAATTGTACAATGGCATGTTCGGCAGTGCACACTTGTTAAGATTTGGTGAAATACAATAGGCATCAAATCGTGAAGTAAACCTGCCGGGTTCTCTGCTTTCAAGGTGGGTGCTACATTTCCCGAAACTTCAGTTGTGCGTAAGACTGACAGTAACAGCTCAGTCTACTACTGCGAACTATTCATCGCTTCCCTGCAGCTAAAACTACATTTCTTTGAACTCGTGCAATAGAAAATGACAACGAGATTTGGACCCATCTAGAAATCACTTGAGATTTGGACATTAGGTTGGAGGTGCGGAAGTGACGAAAGTTATTTAGAAGATCAAGAGAAAAAGCTTACGGTAAGCTGAAGAGACTGTCGCGATCCACAGATACAACACTCACTAGACCATTAGAAGAGGTGAAGTCGACAGTAAATTTGTGTGCTTACGCAAGAGAAACTGGAGCTGGGTTGCGCGTGTGGAGGTGTGCTTCTCTTTTACAAATTATAAAACCCGAATTTCAAATAAATAATGCCATAGAATGCATGTGTTAGGACATTACGAAGTAAGCTTAACATTGTGCCCTTTAGGTCTTGCTTGATCTTCAGGAGCCATAAACCACGTTGTAATTTGGTCTCAATCGTCCTGTTCATTGCATTTATGGAAGTCTGTTAACTCCAACATAGCTTTACCGTTGATAACTAAGTGAACAAAATCACCCCCACATTAATCCGCTCAACGGGATTGCATACTTCTTATCTCAGATTGGTATTACGTATTCACTAGCGTCCACTCTACATATAGAAACATGGTTTGGTCTACTGGAATTGTGAAGTATTTCACTCAAGATATTTCGTTCCACAATTCAACGGACAAGAATATTTTCACATATCAATCAATTTTATGCACAACAAACCAGTGAATGATGTAATTACTGAGTAAGGTAATTACAAACTAAAAGACATCAATTCACCATCATTTTTAGATTGTTTAAGAAACGATCAACTGGCAAATTAAAGCTTTCATATCATAATTACACGAGTGTCATAATCCGTAGTAGAATATAACACATTGTGATGAAATGCGGTTTCTGGTTGTTTCCAGGACTCCTGTTCATCCGTTTTTGTGTGCTGGTCAGTAGACAACGTAGGTGTGATTGTAGATTTTCAGTCTAGGCTTCTTGAATGGTAATTAGCGGCCCAGGTCTCTATGCATAAGTAAATCCCTTTCCTCATATTTGCCTGGCAGAAATACCTCGGGGGTTGTTAGTTAAGCTAACAACCGGGTTGTTGACTTGCAGACTATTGGTATCAGCTATTGCCGTGTAAATCACATTGTTGTCACTTTAAAAATACCTAATCAATAAGTGCCTTGTTGCAAACATGAAGTCCACATACAGTGACAAAAACTAATATGTGAGTATATACTTGTGTACAAGTTGTTTCTTTTTTCGTTAATGCGAATTCGCGATTACCACAAAAATTAAGGACAATCTAGATTGTTACTGAACCACCCCCAGTTGCTTGCAGAATAGTGTCACATCTCCCAGTTGAACCAACCTATCAGGCTCATCAAATTTTGTCATCGATGGGATTTAACTTCTTTGATTTGCCTGTTTGCACCCCAGTTCACTCCGTTCTGATAAATAGAAGGACAGTTGGTCAGAATTGAAGTTTGGAATAACCAGTTAACTTCCAAAAGACTTTCAATTACCGGCTAACGAGAAAGAATTCAATAAACGGTTCCTCTCAAACATGTGGTCTCAGGCTGTTTGTTTACGGGATTTCTACTGACTATGATATTCAAAAATGTTTGCTGTAATTCTGCTTCTAGTTCAAGTTGAATAAACACCTATCTGACCTTCTCATTTCGTTGTACTGTATGTGGCAAATGCAGTATGAACTGAATAATTTGGTGATTTAGTTCACCTCAATTTCTTTGTGATGACATATCAAATGAGCATTGTACAACTCCTAACCATATGTGACTGATAAGCGAACGGTGCTAAACACATATATGGTTAATAGCGTTCCCGGACAGAGTGGATGTAGTCTGAGAACTGGAGTAAATGGAGAGTATCATATAGGGCTAGAATGCCGTGATTCAATTTGGATTAAAGTGTCTGCACAAGAACTAGATGAAACAACAACTCTACTCTGCTTCATCGAAGTGATCTTTTCTCTGGCCGTTTAAAATAATATGAGCTACAAATTTTGCCTGCGTTGCAGTTACAAATATATGCAAAATGCAGCTTTTCATATTCACAAATGAACGGAGTATACGAACAGCTTAGGTCCGTATGATTTTGAGAAGTGTGTCATGAAGTGACAAGCTTAATAAATGGAAAACCTCAGTCATTTGTAACTAGTCTGATGGGAAGTCGTCATTGACTCAACGAGCGACATCTGACAATGTTGCTTCAGTTTTGTTTTTGAGGCTCACCATAAAATCAAATAAGTTACACGTAGATGTAATCGTCTCGGACTGCTACTTCTATGCAGGAACGAGTCTTTTATCAATAAAAGACGTTTTGATTAATCCAGATAATAACAGAATGTCAGCGCCTGGTCTAACCAGTAGATACGTCACACAATGAGCTGATCAGTGCTAGTTCACTGTTGTATTAATCACAGAGCTACAGGTTTTACTAGTACAAACCTTTCCACCAATCACAACTTTGAAGTTGCACCTATATTTTTCGACCGTTACATCCTGTTCTGCTCGTTTGCTTCGGAATGCGTCTGCAGAACTGCATAGCTAGCAAGGCTATACTGGAGGTCCCGCACTTCGTGTGTGTATTTTACCGGACACGATATCACGGAAACAATCTGCTCTACTCTATGTGCGTTCAGGAAGCGGTACAACTGGTGTTCTTCTGATTCTGAACATCACTTGTCCTAGTTACTGTTTTAGGCCGCGGAATTTGAAGCGTAGAATGTGAGTCACACACCCACGCATCACTAACAGTTGTGCCAGATTCGATGACGTCGACGAAGTTCGAATACACATGCACGCATGCACGAAGACACATCACAATGTGGTTTGTTACTCGTGCCAACTGGGCTTTTGATACGTACTGACATCGAAATTTCAGCTTTGTCAGTATGTGTCTGGGTTCCAGTGCGCAGATTTCAAAGGCCTTCGGAGGCCTTCGTCTCTAGTCCTGTTCCCGTGACCTCGGTGAGCACACAAGCATTTTGTTTATTAATGTGCGTGTCTGCGCACGGTTGCTTGTTCACCGCTCTTACGCGAACGGCTTGGTTGTCACAACCGCGGAGGTTACAAGGTAGTTGTTGACTTTTGTTTCACCCATCTGTTCAGACAGAAATGTTCACTCGATGCCATCGTAACGAAAAAAATCGGTATCTGAAGGAGAATAGCCATGTGGCAGTGGAGCGGATAGATAGACAACCTCAAAATCATGCAAACTCCGAAATCTTTTTATCATGTGGGGTCTTGATGGTTGTCTTTGTTTTAAATATACCAGGCTTGTTTATTCGGTATGTGTCTTCAGTTTACTGTGTGCTCTTAATTAGAGTGGTGATAAGGTTCGTAAAGGAGTATGATTAATGACCAGAATATGCCGATAGGATGAGATTTTCTACGTCTGGTTGGACCATAGATGGGACCGACTAAAACAATCTTTTCGGCAATGATTACTTAGAAGACAAAGGAGAGAAAATTAGGTTATTCATCGGTGGCACACAATACAGTAAGGGAAAACATTTCAATAGTTTGAAATAAGTTCCTTACGACCAGGTGAACAACGCACCTCTTTTAACTCGAGACGCAACAGATAATGTGTTTCACACAGTGTTTCTGGGGGTTCGTAATATTTCTGACTGCACGTAGGTGTTAGATTGCAGCTTAATATGAAGTCTCCGATAAGATGAAAAGCCGGATCTTGGAACTGTTCTCTCTGGTTTTATGTTTTTCATCCGGATTTTACTGTTAATTTGACAGACATAAATTATGAGCGGACGTTTTGTAACTAAAACGAGGTGAAAATGGTGAACACGCAAACGGATATACATCTGGTGGCCTTTAAAATTGCTTGAGGGCCGTGTCCAAGAGAAATGCAACGCCGGTAGACCCTGGTGTATGCACGGGCTGAACAGAGTAGTCAGCATATAAATCGAGTGAAGAATTGGACATAATGTTGCAGAATTGGCAGATAATTACTCAGAAGAGGTTCTGCCATTGCGGTTGCGTGCCTATTTGAAAATCAGATGCAAGAAAGTGTTCTTTAATTGCTCGGGAATACAGTGGGCTTGGAGTTGAGCTTCTTCTTGGCACTAGATTGACCGATCTGGAGTACGCGGATGACCTTTTCTTACTTAGCCCCTCTGCCGAAGACATGCAGACCATGCTGAACAAGGTGAGTGACCGAGTTGGTTTGTATGGAATGCGCTTTGCACCTTCAAAGTGCAAAGTGTTGCTTCAGGACTGGGGCATTTCCACTCCTACTTTCATTATTGCAAGTAATTCGCTTGATACTGTGAACAGTTTCACATACTTGGGTATCACTATCTCGTCAGTTTGTAATATTGCTGATGAGATATCAGCGAGGATTGCGAAGGCACGAGTTGCCTTTTTCCAAACTGCGTCATCTGTGGCATAGGTAAGACGTCCGGTTGTCGTTGAAAGGAAGGGTATATAATGCTTGTATGCGTTCCATTTTGCATTATGGTTCGGAAACGTGGCCTGTTCACAAGGAAAATATCAGCAGACTTGCTGTATTTAACCCTCGTTGTCTCCATCAATTAGCCCATATTAAGTGGACTGATCGCGTGAGAAATGTGGCAGTTCGCCGGCGAGTATTTCGGAACACTCGGGATGCGCGATCCATTGGTCAACTAATTACATTGCACAGCTTGCGATGAGTGGGTCATGTTCTCCGTATGCCAGCTGAGCGTTTAACATACCGGGTATTATATGTTGAGGCCACCAACAGTTGGGTAAAACCTCGCGGCGGTCAGCCAACAACGTGATCACGAAATGTGAGGACCTTGACTGCTCCATTGAGCAAAGTGGGTAGGTGTCGCCTACCTGGATAGGGTCCTCGTGATCACTCAAACCACTGGTTAGAGACGCTATCCGAGATGGCGATATGTCGCAGTCAATGGCGTACTTATATCCATACCATTTCTAGTTCTTCCGCTTAGTCTTCTTTTTAGTAACGTTTTCTTCTAGGATATTCCACGTCACTGTTGAGGTGAGCGGCGGCCTGAGCCACAGTACCTTTTGGTCAGGCTTATGGCTGTTATGATGATGATGATCCTTAATTGCTCATTTCTTGCTAACCTGGAGAGTCCGGGCAGTGTGTGACTAAATTCACGTATGATATTATACGGCTGAACTGAGTCTGACTTCAAATGTCTGAAGTTCATTGGGACTCGGCCCATCGTTATCGGCCTCACCGCGAATGACTTACTAGCTTGTCCGTGAACGTTCTCACTGAGAGTCACAACCATTTTTGGATAAGGAAGAGGAGCCTGAGTAGGAGGAGATACAGCGGATTCAAACCAGTCCACAGAAAGTTCAAGAATAACATGACGTACATAGGGGTTTTGATCCATTTTACATCCATTTTGCTTTCGGATGGGAATAAGGGGAATTTCAGTAGGAATGTACTTTTGGAAGCAGTGGTGCAGCGACGCGCAATCCGGAGTTTTGGTTTTGCGTAAGGGCAAGCACACTCACTTTCGGTTGCTACCACTACGAGTGAGTGACGTTTGCAATACAACGGACAAAGACTTAATTACCTATCCACAGATAGAACCTTCTGATATTTAGTTCGGATTAAACATGGCAACCTCGGACAGGTTTAACACGTATCGCCAGAAAATTGCACTAGGAGATGTCTAGCAGACTTCCAAATTAATTCTGAACATTGATCTCATATAGCCGGTGGTTGAATAAGCCTGCAGGAGTTAGCGATGCACATTTGATGTAGTCGGAACTCTATGTATAATCGAGTAAATTAGGTTGAATATTGGAACAAGTAAGTTTGTACGGTCCTGACTGTTAGGTTATTGGTTCTATCACACAATTCGAGCTGAATAAGCCTGGGACACCAGAAAAGAATGTCATACTTGTAAGCACCGAGATATCAAAGTCACTGCACCTCCACGTCCGATTCAGTGAAGACAACGAAAGGACCTTGTTGTTTTATCTTGTAAGTCAGTTTGTCAGAATTAATCTAAATGTATGTGTACACATTGAACCATAGCTGTAGCGGAGTAGCACTTCCTCAGAAATCACTCGCTTTGCCCTCAGCTCATGGAATTTGGAGTTAAAAGCTGAAAGAACTAAGCCAGTTTGACTAATTTCTCACGCCTTCCATTGATCACCTCATGAATCAATGAAGTAACTTTAGTAATACTTATTTGCTGTTTATGTGCTTGGTAACCAGAACAATTGACAGACAACCATTAAATCAAGTTAGAACTTAGGAATTTATCAGGGTTCACAACAGTCAAGCACAGTAAGTACAAATTTGTTTGCGTTTTCCAGAACAAATGTAAGCCCAGTGTTAGTAGAGAAAAATAATTAACGATAACTGTTTGGTGTTTTCTGTTCCAAAGAAATGCGTTTAATGCACATGTGGATTTTGTTCAAAATGTTGAAATCCAGGACGAAATGATTCTAACATCAAGCGAACGGACGTAGAATTGGAATAGCATGTAAATACCTCTTTCTAGGTGCGTGACTGCTACTTGAACAACTTCGTCAGTGAAAGTATGTTCTATAGCTAGACCTTATCTAAGAAAACATCTGGAGTGGAGAAGACCAGATAATAGAAAGCAGGACTGATAGTGTAAGCTGGTGACATTTACGGACGTGATGCTAGCTGTCGTTTGCTTCACCGTTTCACTTGATCCCTTGGAATAATCTATATAAGCTATACAACAAGGCAATTATCTGAATGCATCCAGGAGCATCATCCAGCGTGGTTAGTGCAGAGAATTGATGAACGCTTATTCATCTGCGATCCTTGTGCGGTTGGTCGGGGCAAACCACCCGGACGAAATGGCTGATTCGTTTAACATCTGTCAAGTCTGCGGAGTACAATCGAAGTGGGTCAAAGGTCGTTTACCAATAATTATATGGGCTATTGCAATACATCTATATCCACGCCCCATTATGCGTACAAACACACCTGGTTAAAAGATTGATCCTAACATAGCCACACATCTGCTCCTCGGACGGATCTGTTAAGTGGATGTGCTGATTTCTTCACGAACTTTTGCAGCCCGTGTGATTGATGTTACATTATTGATTACAATCCATTACTCCATTGACGCAATGCCCTCATCTAGTCCATATAAATGTGTTTTATTTAACCTGTTGATGAGGCACTGAAAACAGGCTTTTTTTATTACGTATTTCTCCTGACAACTAAGACGTGCGTATTCAGAGTTTTGTAACACATATTAAGTGGTCAACTGAAAATTCGTTTTCAACTTCTCAACAGACTTTAATGTTCCCTATACTTGAAGATGTTTGTACGCTTTCAGCTGATAACAGTTGAAGAAGACTTTTCCTGGTCTCAATTAAACGTTTGTATCATATCAAATATAGACGAACACACTGTATGCTGAATTATTTAAACTGTGATCGGTAGTAAGAGACATTCATATGTTCTACCTGGTAAACGTTTAAGTTTTAACATAACCAATTGTCTTGAAACACTTGATTTTTCCCGTCCTCAGTCACGTGATCGAACATCCAACTTCTAAAACCGGAAGCAATCTGGCGCGACCATCCGGTGCAGCGTCAGCAGGCCCTCCGTCAGCGTCCATGTACGTCCGAGATATGGACCACACAGAACGACAGCCCTTGGCTCCACCTTACTATGCTCAACGGGATAACCGTCTGTAATAGCAGTTCAGAATGGTCAAATACTTTTCTCTTACAATCTATGTGGTATTGTAATGAATGCAGCTTGTTATTTCCAGAGATTCCCGTCTTATTTCTCCGCAATTGTTCCCTCTTTCTGCTGAACTTGGGATGCGAGCCTTTAAGGAACGTTGACTTGTGAACTGATCATGTTATGTGACATGAATGACTCATGCAAAATGTGAGAACCGTTCTGAACGGACAGAAAAGCTTGTGAACATTTAAGAGACTGTACCTGAGTTAATCAGTGCATCGCGTTCGATTGCTGATCGACGTGTCATTAGGATTGTGCTCACATTCTTCTGTTTCTTATTCCTGATAGATGCATTGTTTCCGTGCGCATATGTCTCTATTAACCTTTGGACAAATCAATCTTTCTGGTGTCAGTGTTGCAGAAGCTTATTTGAGCACATTTTACACCATTTATCATTTCCTCCGTTTTGGTTAAGCTTTTGCTTTGTTTACTTGCGCGCTCTCGCACAAACGCACGCACGCAAGCACCCCATAATCCATTTGTATAAAATATCCCTCTTTGCGGCAACTGACCATTTTGTTGGTCAATCAGTCATCATATATAAAACATCAAAATTGCTGATTACAATACTCCATAGAACACTTTGATTTACATGGAGAATTAATTGTGTAGCTTCTGCCTTCAGATTAGCATATGTTTACATGCCTTTGTATGTGCTCCGCTTTAAGGGGCTGGTTGTGTGGCAGGTAAATCTGCTCATTTTTCTTCTACTAACTACTCGTGATTTTTTCCAGGACACTGTTGTTTTTGGCTAAAGTATGTTTGTGTGTACGTGCGTGTACACATGACCGCTTTAATTGTATCGATAATACTTATTCGTGTTATTCTTATAATGTCAGCAGTTTCACCCAAAACACCTGCCTAATGAGTTGTAAAAGAGCTGTGCTCGTTACCCTGCAAGAAGGGATGCATAGGTAAACTGGAGATAGTGGGTATGGGTTTATGTAGGGTTGAAGTGAACATGAACCAGAGCTACCGGTAACTGTTGAAGCCAACTACATCTTGGTAAACCTTCCCTAGACCCGATTCGTACCAATGTTGCTGTACTTGTATGTTTTCACTCAGATTTCAAGTTGTGATACCACAGACATTTGTACGATAGTGTGATTTCTAAGGTTGTGGAAGACGGAGAGCCAAATAAAGCCCCGAAAATCAAGGTGATTAAAATCAAGAGGAGGAATGAGTGCTACGCGATCTCTACTGACGAAGTCCACCGACAGATTCAACCTAACTCCGATATTCCGATGAAGGCCAGGTCACCCATAAACTTCCTTGTCAGCGCTATATTTAAGTGCATTGCTTTGGGGTTCATTGACCATGCGCACTACAACAGGTGACCGACCGTCATTAGCGGATAAATCCAACCGGTTATCCGGCTTTTAATTCCCAGTGAGTTGGCCGGCTATACCATCTCTCGCAGAGCCAAAGCCGTGATTAGTTAAACTTGCAACTCCTGAACCGCCTTAGCGAAGTGGTCCACCCTTCTACGACTGAGGCAATGCAATTCAGAACTGAAAGGTCAGCTGTCGAGATACATCAGGCACTACTTTTCCGCACTTGTGAGACAAATGCGTTGATTGCTTTGTCACTGAAACCGTGGTAGAAAAGACTTGCCTCATCCAGAAGGTTGGCGTGCCACACTACTGGATACGATCCTGGTTCTTCGACGGTGTTCAGAAGAGACAGAAACGCCCTTTCACCCATAATCAATAACTTCCTACACGAATATCGTCCATTTTAGTTAAAGCTGTAGACAGCTGGACTGGCTGAATGTTACATTTGAACGACACGAGATATACAGTTAACGCACTCATTACCAAAATGTGCATGAGTCGCTAATATATAACATGGTAAGTAGTTTGCAAATATACGGTCAGTTGCTGAGCCCAGTGAGGTGTACTTGCATAGTTTGACTTTGAAAAGTGTTACGTTGTGAAATTTAACTCGACGTGTTCAGAAACTACACCAAAAATGTTTACAGCTGTCATTCATTGTAAAGGTAGCTTTCAACAGAGTAGATTTCATGAAGGAAATAGAAAGTTCATAAGCTGTTTGGAATTTTTCAGTTAATTGAATTAACGTGGGAATAGTTCGCCACTTGAAGCTTACGTGTGCCTAAGCAAGCATCGGAATTTGTGATAAAATAAACCTTGGGTTACGTTTAAGAAAGTTGTATTTACTGCCTAAAGGAATCTACAAAGTAAGGCAAGAAAGTAAGTAATGGGAAGCCTACGGGAATGAAACATACGAAACAAGTTGTATACCAAAAGTTTACGACAAAAGTGTGGAGTTTTGTTTGCTTTTGGACTGTGTTTTGAAACCAAAAGTATTGATTTCTGGTTAACTAAATACCTGTGCTCTTGCTAACTCAAAGTTGAACTCTCATTTGCGCTGTTGCTCTACGTTCTTTAATTTGTTCAGGTCGACTTTGTTCCAGTTCTAGAGCTGTCTTACAATAACAAGTGAAGTGTATTTGCTAACGGTGTAACCGCTGTAGAGTCTACATTTCCTCAATGGCGTCTTATGATCCTAGGCGTAGTCGGAGCAACACACATCAGTTGTTAAAGAGGAGTAAAGTGTGTACTGAGAATGTATTGATCAGTTACAGCAGGAAAATATCTCAATCATCTGTGACAATGCAAGTACTATGGTAAAAACGAGACCTGAGTTGTGAACTAATAGCGTTGTGTTCAAGCGAAAACAATAGGGTTGGTCTGTTTGTATGTTAACCAGCCAGCAAAAAATAGTAACATCAATTGTTAAATATAACATTATGGATTTTAATCTCCTATCAGGCCGACCATATATGGACCACGTAATTGAGTCTATCTCATATACTGGTGTGCATCACCTTAATCTATGTGACGTAACCGCTATTCACAGTTACATTGCTTAGATCGTTACTGAGTTTACAAAGGCAACAATAGGGAAAGCAGTCATTTAATTGTCATGTTGTTCAAGATATACTTACCTCCCTGAAAAATTGTGATAAGGTAGGTTTTAACAATGTATATTTTCATTTTAAATTCATCACAACCACTTTTTTCGGGTACAAAACAGGTTTCTATCATTTGAATCAGAATATTATAAGCAGACCATGACTATTTGCTGGTTTGAAAATTGGAAAGTGATATGTCCACTCCCGAAAGTTTCAGTTTGGATAAGCCTATACGACGATTTGTCGTGCCATAAAAAAAATCGAGTTCAGATTGTATTAGACACACTATGTGATGATGTTCAACTCAGCCTGGGAGGTAGGGAAGCCTGTTTTGAAGTCTGGATTAAGGTTAGCTGTCGATCAGTTCATCACATAAAAACTGCGATAGAGAAACGACAATGTTTTGATCCTGGGAAACCATTCTGTTTGAAAGTGATTTTTTGGCATGTTCAACGTAAAGCATTATATTAGACACCTGCCTAATTTGCTCACAGAAGAGGCGAAATTTTGCTCGTGATCTACTACTGTGGGCACTTCACTCTTGCTCTTTGTTTGATACGCATCAAAAGGCAAAAATGATAGGCTATCATTGTGTTAGTTAACGAAGCATGTTATCTTCCTTGGAAAAGCGCGTCAATACCACCTCCGTACTTCAGTCCAGTCCAGATAAAATTTCCCCTGATTCACCGGGTTTCCATGAAAGGAGAAAGTTTTCTCTTTTCAAACGTGTCTTTCTGATGGGGGAAGTTAACCTTGTTCGTTTGCCGACAACTTTATTCCAGATTCTTTCAGAAGAGTCTGTCTGAAAAGTTTACGTGAATACAGACTTGCAATCGAATGTGGGGATGTTCAATTCTCCGAGTGCCTCTTAACCAGTACAAGATTGGATGTTGTTCTACTGAAACTCACTTTTCTCCCTGCCCATAAAGAAAGGAAGGTCATTGGAAGCGGAATAAACAATGTTGGAATATGGTCTAGTAATTAAATAAAGTATGAATATGTCTGACGTTGCACGGATGGACAGAGAGAATGGGCAAAAGTAGTGAACACCACCTAGCCAGCACCGTCTAGGAACAATGAGATTTGTGTTTCACCTGAGTGACTATTTGCAGTAGCAACTTATTGACGTGATCACGGTTACTAAGACAACAACCTAAATATGATGATCGCTGTTGAATGCTGTTCAGTTATTCTGTCACCAATTCATTGAACTCCGTTAAATTTCACCAAGCTCTGCGTGCTGATTGTTCACGGTCATAAAAGTTGCCAATTGGAGCTTGGTGCAGACAATAAAAATCTTCTCTGGTAAAAAAAGTTCCTATCGAATGATTGCTCTTTTTTGTTCGAGCGTGTAAAGTAGTTGAAAAGTGACAGCTGGTTTTTAGAGAAATGTATATGGCAATGTCCAGTAAAAGATGGGTATTCGGACAATCAATGGTATTCATCAGACGCCACTTAAGCTTTCAGTACCCTGAAGAGGGTGTACACAAGTATCAGTTCATCATGCTGAGAGCTGTTTACAGTATCAAGTTGGAGTTGGCTGGGCAGTGTTCACTGTACTTGATTACATTTTTTATACAATAGTGTAAACATAGAAATGAGATAAAGTTAACATTGCTAAAGTATCCTCAGGAATAAACTGACTTTGTCATCGTGAAGTCCCTGGTAGTGACTGAACATCACTGTTCTCTGATCACTTTGAGTCTCCGGTTTCGATCAATAATCTAGACAGCTAGTTGAAGTTTGACTCTGGTACTTTTGAGGAAGACGTTTCGACCACCACACTGTTGAAGTCACACGTGACATGATCGAATATTCACATTCAAGCCCTGGGACACGATTGCTTGAGAATAGTACACAAACATTTCGATTCTCTCACGAGGAGGTGCAACACCTGTATGATATACTCCAATTAATATCTGCTTACACGGTAGCTCTCCGTATGGTTGGAATCAGCTACCTCATCTCACCAGTCAGTCTGACTGAAAAGTCCGAATAACCTAGTACGGGATAAAATCGGCAAAACTGTTACAAGCAAAAGTATAAACAGGCTTTAATTAGTGTGCTAAAACCCTGACCACTTAAAGCAGTTTATTAAGCTTGGTCATTGAAAACGAAGAAATGTACATCCAAGTGAACTGTAGTCATCTTCATGTTTAGTTATACTAAGCAAGTGTATGGTATATACATGTGGAAATTTCTTAATTGCTGTTTTGCCGGAATCTACCCCACAAAGCGGCACGGCAGACGTTCAGAAGCGCTTTCATTATCCAGAATTTTAGACGAAACTTTCTAGTACCACAATTTCAGTTTAATTCTCCACGGAGGACAATGAGATGTTATCTTGTAGTGTTGACCGGCTATCAGGTTACACACAATTTGCACTGGTGACACTTCAGGTCATGGACGAATACTAACTGCGGGTTGTTAGGTGAAACTCCACCGGTTGTAGTTCGAAGGTTGTGAACATTTTTGAGACGGGCTGGGATGAAACGACAGACTTGGGTTTTTTCAGTACGTTCTATTGTGCTTTGTGGATGCATAACTTGCAGAATCTGGAGAACAAGCCTCTAAGCTGATGGATTTTCGGGAATAGCCATCTGCAAAATACAACGTCGATTCCATTGGCTAGGAAAGTTTCTAATAATTGTTCCACCATTGGCAGTACTCAACGTCGACTACAATACACCAGATTTTAGTCAGGTAACCGCTTGAATTTGTTCGGAAACTATTTTCATTTAACCATATCTCTATTAAGTCAAAATGACTCCTAGGTTAAAGGTTCAAGGTTAAGCAGAATTCATAATTGATTACGTCGTCGGATATGGCACTGAACCTTCCTCGTAGTTAATGTCGCATTTTCCAGAAGCTCCTGTTTTTGCTGCTCGTTTATTTTTACTGTTACTCCGAGTTGATGTTTCGCCTTACAATACAAAAGTGGTAGTTTTTGGATACAAATCAAGCCTCAGCTTGTTAGATTGTTCCAGTGCATACGAACTAACGGGCAATGGGTTACGACATGGATCACCATACACGAAACCAAATACTATCATGAGCGTTCAGAACTAGATTCCCAATGAAAGTACTTCATGACGCCTTCTCAACCTTGAATGTTGATTATCCCATCAAAGTGTGAAACCAACATTTGTAAACAGTATGCTATCTATGTGTCGAGTTAATTTAGTGCCTTCATACTACGAATTACTCTACTCACTAATCCTTGGAGTCCTTGAAACTCTGTGTTTAACTGATAGCGATCCATCAAGACCAGAAGAGATCGATACATGTAATTAAAAAAGCCCGATTTAAACCTGTTCGATAGCCGTCGAATAAATGTGAACGTTTGTTTTACTATTTCGGCCAAGATACAGTATGTATAATGGCGTTGCATTTAGCTTGGTTATTCAACCAGTTTCAACTTGGCGTCACAGAATGTAGATACTCATGAGTAGCAAAAAAGCTATTTGTCACCTAGTGGTTGTTGTTTAGCTTCTGCATCTTGCTGATATAGTTAGCAGGAAGTTGAGAAGATCTAAAGGCTTAAAATCACGCAGCAATAAAGTGAAATTTCGTAACCAGGCCATACGGATCTAACGTGCATGTGGGGTCCATCCATAATAAGTAATTTTATAAGCTTCTAGTGCAATAAGCGTAAAATAACAAATATACTGGTATTAAAACATGGTAAACAATTAAGTGAAAGTCATGATAGACGTTCAAAAATACCGAGAAACATTAAACCCTCAAATAGATTATATTGTCATCCATTCACCACGTGGTGAACACTATTACGAAGCACGAGCCTCAGGTGAGTTAGTTTTGTATTTGCATGAGGAATAGACATAACGACAGCAAATGTACTGAACTGTATTGTACATTACCTGATTCGTTATTTGAGCACATCGACCACACTCTTTCGTTGATCATGTCCCTGTGAGGTCATAGAGGACACCAAGACAACAGGAATGGACGAACAACAACTTAAAGTGCAAAACAAACAGAATAAGAATACATCTACGTAAACAGTTAAATGAATAGAAATCTTTGTGTTTCCTCTGTACACAAGTATGCGTTCGGAATAATCGATCTATGGTTTCAGAAAACTTATTTTTCTCATTCTGGGAATGGTAAAGAGAACAATACAGTAAGCTCCTCATTGATGAAACATAGAGGAATCCTAACATTTTAGACGAGACCTAACTGTGAAAAGTCAGGACTTTGGCCGGATTCGAACCAGCGACAGAAACAACATGCCTAAACGCGGCAAGCGCTTTACCAGCTGAGCTGAGAAGCCACGCCAGGAGCTCGGAACTTTCACACTTGGGTCTCATTCAAAATCATAAATCTGATAAACTACTTATTAGGAATCCAAACATGTCACTAATATCAGTATTTAACGCATGAGCTGAGGTTGCCATAAATGAAACATTGCTTGCATGCAAGTTCGGTTTAGCTCGCGATGCAAGGGACAGTTATTTAGGCCATTACACAGGAATCGGACCATACGGTTTAAGCCAACTATCTCAAAGTTTGAGCTAAGCAACATATACGAATTTCTTTCTTTTCTGAAGCAACATATTTACTGGTCAAGCTCTTTATATCATACTAAACTCCAGACAATGACCTGAAGGTTATGTTTGGTTGAATCAACACTCAAATTATTAGAAATGATTGACGTGTTCTTTCAGGAGCCCCCGCATGATGTCGGTTTACCTCTGGTTACTTGGTTATTACGAGGTACGACCAGACTAACCAGTCGTTAGTAAATCCTGTCACGTTCGGCAGAAATCACTTGTGTGGAATTACGTGTTTCAACAACTGGATCGATGATCACTGTACACACAACAGTTTACGAGTCAACTCGTCAGAGAGGACTCATTTTAACATCTTATATACATACAGATTTATCTAGAACATGAAAATGGGAATTTTTACACTGAGTCGTTAAGCTACGTAATCCAGCCAGTAGTTAATTTGGATCGTTTAGACTGTGTGCTCAAAAGCTGGGTTGTGTTGCGGCCAAAAATGCTGAAGGGTAATTTCATCACAACTGGAAGGTTAACGGAATAATTCGTAAACCAAAGTTTATTAAACAAAGACACTAAAAAGAGTTAGTTGGATTATTGGTTATATATTTTATAGATTCATTAGGCATCCGATTAGATCAGTAGAGCCTTTTTATGGTCAGCTACACATGGTTCACTTGAAGGTCAGTTGCTTATGAACAAATCAACATCATGTTTATATGAACGTAAAACCATTGAATGAGACTCGAAATAAATCTTTCCTAACGGTAGATACAGCTGTACAAGTTTGAAACACTGGTTCCCACTGATAAACTTGAAAAAGGCCAAGACATCTTACACGCTATTACAGCTGTACAAGTTGAACACAACTAATGCTAACGTACAGCTTTCGCAAGCAGCCGTACATTTAAAGACATTCCATGTGGGACCGAAGCCTTAAATTTCAGTTTGACCTTTTTAGAGATCGACAATAATTCAAAATATCATCATGAAGTTCAGTTTGCTTGAGTTCTGGATTGAAATAGACTGGGGAGGTACTGTTTCCTCTTTCCAACGGTTACGGTTAATTGAGCAAACGTCTGGATGTTCTGTTGTTACATTTTTCTGTCAAGCTTATTCTTGTACACCACTCAGATGCAGAAGAGTAGTGTGACAAGGTAAATAGTTAAAAATGGTCCGGAGCGTCCAAAGGTCAACAAACACTAAATGATACATGAAACATCCTGACAAGGAAACTGATTTCGTAAGATGGATTTCCGCTGCTGAAATGAGCAGAGCTGTGTAAGTGACTAAGTTGGGTTTTTCTAGTCACATGTGAGATGAAGCTCACCGTCTATTCGAGATATAAAACCATCCCAACAAACGCATACGTAGAGATATATTAGTGAACCAATTGTAGGGATACGCACCTCACAAGCTGATGTTCAAACCCCTTCTTGGATTAACACAACTTATGTTGTATTTAAAATACCACTCAATACTTTATAAAGTATCTTCGGGATAACTGAATGGCTGACTTCTTCTAATCCAATAGATATCAACATAACTCGCCACCGCACTGTGAACTGTTTAGAGGTTCATTTAATGTTCTCGAATTAACCGATGGTTTGCACATGTTGACCTTGGTTTTTTAATGGCCGAACCAAACAGATAACCCGGGCCAGTCGTGTACAAAGTCTGAGTGACGTAGGTGTTAGAAAACAATTATTCTGCCATCAAATGTCACCGGAAAAATTGTATACCGTAACGCGATGGTCCTGTTCCGTTAGGTCAATAATGTTGACTCAGACAGACAACAATTTAAAGGATCATATTGTAATTTCTGCCTTAGATGGGAAACTAATCATATTGCAGTTCAGTAAATGACTATATAATTTAAAATTTCTTGCTTGTGGTTTCCTTCAAGGTCCGTCTGTATTAGTGTACTGTGGCTGATGTGACAAAAAAGAGAGAGACAAGTACGAGGACCACCGACTAGCATCCTCTGTAAAGAGTTTTAGAGAAATTTGAACGCGATTACGCCGGACGAGATGAAAAGAATAATTCAGAGGAAATTTGTAATAGCTTGGGGGAGAACAAATTTAATCTGACTGAACCTAATGAACAGAGGTAAAAGTGAGGTGAAAGTTTGACCTCACTCAAACTGGCTACTTTTTTTGTCCGTTTCCCCCTGACCACTCTGTTTCATATAAATTATGATGTAATTAGCCTGATGATGAATAACCGAAAACGAGCGTGTTCGCTACACTATTGTTTTCTGATGACTCCCCTGGGGATTTTTAACCACCATGGGCTTCATTGATTGTGGG